>JARHUK010003589.1:14875-27265 GCA_031001725.1 Pseudopyricularia javanii | reverse complement strand
AATGGATGAGACGGACAGTCCTATACTGCGTCACTAGCTACGGCGGGATAGTACTATGTAGCAAGCAAGTAATTAGCTCATGGTCTCTTTGGTCCCTCGGAAAATCCCGCCGTTTGACTGTTGGAGAAGAACTATCGGTAGGGCCAGAACTGTGACTTTCAGTTAGAGTTTGCCTCCTAGGGGTCCAACCAGTTCATATCCCATAGCAAAACTATGATGGTCTTGAGTTTGCGCCTGCGGCCCTATTCTGAAGTGGCCTCGAAACTCGGTACTTCTAGCCATAGCCTTTGAACTCGTGCATGAGACTGCAGGGGCCGCAGTTATTATATGCTTACGGGCACGTCATGGCAAAATTTTGCTGCTTGGTATTCTGCTACCTTTCGTGTCGAGCCGGGTGTGTATCTCGTAAGCAACGGTCTTGAGAAGAAAATGCCACGCCAACGAGGCAACCGAAGGAAATAGGTCGGGGGAGATGACAGGAGATTCTGCGGAAAGAAGAGGACGTGAGAGGTTTTCAAAAGTTACCAACCAGATAAAAAAAGTCTTAACATAAAAGTAAAAAGATAGCAAGAGTAACATAGTGCCTGAATCTCGTACAATATCGAGCCAGATGCACCATACCACGACGCCCTCAGGGTTGCTGCCAAACGCCGCAATGTCCAAAGTGATCCTGTCCCTGTAATGCCCTGTTGTTTATTTCCCCTTTCGTGTACTTCCCATAATTTCGTGACAGTTTGATGACTATAGTTGGAAGGAAATACCTCGATTGGCCCCGGATTAAAGTGTCTTGCACCCCCAGGGCCAAGCAACGCTATGGTGTATATATTATAATTTATTGGTCGGCGAGCCCTGCTCCGGTAGGCGCTGTCCCGCCGCCGCCCCCGTTCTTGGGGTTGCGCTTCTTTTCCTTCTTGGCCCAGCGAAGACCACAGGCGTTGCAGAGGGTTTTGGGTCCGCTGGGCCCCTTGCGCCACTCAGGGGAGTCGAGCGTACCTGCAAATTGGCCAAGTTGCGTAAGTCGATGGTTTGCGAGGAGTTGAAATTGCATGTACGCAAGAACATAGACCGTTATACCGTGGAACAAAAGGTGGAGAGTAGTAAAGACAACAAACAACAGGGTGGACCACCTACCACAGTCAGTACACACGTATTCCTCAGCCACCTTGACCTTCTTTTTCTTGTCGGCGCCTACTCTAGGATCCCGGTCCATCGGTATCTCGATGCCCGCATCTCCTTTGGTGAGTGTCGGATTGGCGCTGTTGGCAGTGAAGCCATGTGTCCGCTCTCCCTCTTGGTAGCGTAGTCCTGTCAACATCTCAATAGTCTGCGCGTGCCCATGCCCCTCGTAGCGCGCCATCTTGTCCTTGATAGAATCTTGGCGACTGCCTGCGATGGCACCTTCGAGGTTCTCGCGCGTTAACGCGCTGTTCAGAATAGCCGAGGCTTTGCTGCCGAGCTTGCCGTCCGTCGGTAGCGCACTGCTAACGTTCTTGGTATCGCCGTACGAGCCCTGGCGCCCCTGCTGTTGCCTGGCCGTCGTATTGGTGGACACGGAAAGCGTAGCGTCCTCCGAGGTCATCTCGGACCGACCGTCAGGCCAATTCCTTTGCGCGTCCTCGCCTCCATCCTCGTACTCCTCCTTCCGGAGCTCCGCTATCCGACGGCGTAGGCGCTCATTTTCGATCTTGTGCTCCAAGAAGGAGTCCAGCAGTTCGGCGTTCTTTGTCGGGTAGGGCCGTGACATGAGGAACACGGCTTGGCGGAAGTGCGATTGGTTATGCGGGTTAGTCGAAAATCTGGCGGTTGCGATGTGGGCATGGCCTGTAGACTCGAACACTCCATATGTCCCATCCTTCTTCTTCAAACGGTGAAATATTCGCAAAGTGCCGCCGGTGGCAGCCGCGTCGTGCATCTCGGAAAGGTACACGCCAATGTCATCCGGGTGAATCAAGTCCTGCAGCATCACGTCCATCATCTCCTCCCTCGAATAGCCCGTGAGCGCGGTCACGCTCGGTGACACATATTTGATGCGACCATCCTGATCCAGTATTTGCTGCAGGTCGACAAGATCCTCGGCTGTCCGCGCGGCCCAGTCGCGCCTCTTGGTGTACTCGGTCACGATGCTGCCCGGAGGGCCATGCGCGGCCGATTGCTGCTGCTGTAATGGTGTTTGTGGCGGCGGCATGCCGCCATAGTTGGGCTTTGGTGTGGCTATTAGTTGTCCGGACATGGGCGATGCCTGCTCGTCCGGGCTGGGCATTGAAAATCGCGAATCTGTCTGGAGGTTCTGTAATGGCGGATTGCTGGCTTGACCTGTGGGCCCGCGCGGTCGCGGGGCGGGAGCATTTTGCGGTATTGACGATATCGGTGCGGGCGCGCCTGCAGAGGCGGGATTTGGGGCAATGGGACGTTGGAATGGTTGTGCAGGCATCAAAACGTTGTTGTCATTGTCGAGCGACATGTGCATTGTGGTGTCGTAGTGAGAGAGCATTGAGGGGTCGATCAGGGTCATCATGCTATTGTCCTGTAAATGGTCGCGAGAACCACAGGTTGCGCTGCTGTTAGCCAGGGTCGCAACAGACCAGACGCAGCCGAGGAAAGCAGCAGCCGCCACCACCACCACCACACACCACCACTCAAATAACCAACCAACCAACCAACCAACCAGCTAAAAAAAACAAACACCCAGATAAACACAGAATACACAACACCAAGCAAACCCGCGGGAGGCGAAATATGCATCGGATGAAGGAATACAGCAACTGCGACAAAGAGGGCCGAAATAAAAAGCCGCCCCCATCCCATTGTGACTCGCACATACCTGCGACATTGGCGGCTGGGAACCCTGCATGTCCATGGGACGGCCAAAGCCAAACAAGTTGGCCGTGGGCTGTGGTCGCTGGTGTTGAGACATGATGACCGGCGCCTTCTGGTAGGTATCGTCAGTTGCTGGAGGGACCTGCGCCCGTCTGGAATTTCTCAGATGGTCCGGCTGGCCAGAGGTAGAGAGGAACGGAGGAGGTGATCGGTGCGAGAGGGTGTTTGACGAGAGCGCAGTCTAGCAACCACGCTCGTGAAAGAGGCGACGACAGCTGCCTGATCAGGTAATGTAAGGTCAAGTAGGAATGGCAAAGGTCAAACCGGGCGCGCGAAGGGGGCAAACGCCAAAGGAAAAAGTAGAGTGGCCCGGCCCTCGGGGTGCTAACATGGCCAAAAAAAAACAATGGAAGTAAATCTTTTGGCTTGGTATCAAGTCGACTTTTTTGGGGGTGGGAAAAAGAAGAATTAGGGATCGCACACAAAACCACACGCACACAAGGAAACTCGCCGACGTACAAAAGCCAAAAGCAGGGAAGACAAGGTAAAAGGACCCTGATCCGGTCAAGGCGGGGAGTAGTAGGTATGGTTGATAATATGCTGCCGTCCTTTTTTGGGTTGGTGACACCGAACGCGCTGCACCAAAAAGCCAGGCCGGGATCAGGTTGTCGAATGTCGATCCAGGGCCCTCGTCCCTGCGGGTGTTTCCCATAAGAGCTCCGAGCCGAGAAATCTCAGTCCAGTCTTTCCATGCTGTCAGGCCAGCCCAGCCCAGCCCAGCCCAGGGGGAAAGGGGACGGATGAGTCCCCCAGGTCTGGGTAGGTACGGGTACGTGGTAGCTCTAGTGGGCATTGGCAATCTTGCCGATTACTAAACAGGCAAAAGGTACAAGTATCTTCCAAGGTACTCGTACTTAGTCGTCCCTCTCAAAGTCTCTAAAGAGGCAAAAGACACTTCGATATGTGGACCCAGTACTGCAGGTAGCTGCATGTACCTCCCCCCAAGCCTCCTTCGTAGGTGGCGCCCATCAGAATATTCGGCAGGCTGCCCACGAATAGCATGAGTGGAAACGTCGCATCCCGCAGCTAGAATGCTTTTTTACCAAAAATCGAAACGTCACGCGCATGGGGGGCGCACATGGCCGGAATCCCGCGCACCAGGAAATTGCCCGTGTCCAACTGCCTGGCAAGAGCCAATCAATGCTAGTCGAGCCACTGTACATGTAGGTAACCTAGTAGGCGGCGCAATGCCCAGCGGATGGATTCCTTTGCCTAGGAGACCGTGGAGCCTTTTTGGGGTTCATATCCATCCCCGAGCTTTTGCCACCGGGAGGCTTGCTCTTGGTGCCCAACACAAGGCAAGCCACTGCGCAGAAATGCCTGCCCTCCCGACGCCGCTCGTTGCCGCCGCATTGCCGATGGCATCATTGCGCGCACCATATCTATTTGCCACAGGCACTAGACCACCTAGTCCAAGGAGAGAGCCACAGCCCACGCCGGGGATTGTCCGCGTTTTACCGTCGTCTTTACCGACAGTTCCTGCCAATCTGGGCCGCGCGTTTGGGTAGAAGCAATTGGATGCCATTTTGACGAATTACACCCGACCTGTGGGAAAACCCATCTTTGCCTTGATATGATGCCCACAATCCAATGGCGTAGGCAGTCTTCCCTCTTGGCCTCCACTCCACTCCAAATTCCACTGGGGCAGCCCCATCAGTCCCTGCATAACATGGTGAAGAGTGGTCTTGTCGCTCTTCTGCCTCCAAAAAAATCATAAAAGGAGCATTTGCTCCGGTGTTGCCCAGCGGTAATTCCAAATATGGTAGTATTGGCCTGTCCTTGCTTGCATGGGTAGAGAAGGTCTTTGAGGTTTCTGCACAGGTGGACCCCGCAGCCAAGGAACCGCTGAGTACTCAGCCATATACTACGTACCTGTATGTACCTCCACCAAGCTCCAGTCGGTACCTACTAGTACAATACATACTCTGTGCCTTAGTCAGCTTCGCCTTCCATGTTGGCCAGCTGTTGAGGAAACCCACCCCGGATCATATTGCCCCACTAATCCCGTGAGTGCGTGTCAAGGCAGACACGCTCTGCGGTCCCATCCGCGCGTTTACCAGAGCGACACACCCGTCGCGACTACCTGGTACCGCTGGTCACCAACATTGTCTGCTTAGCGATTTACAGTGTTTTTTTTTCATGCCATAGTACAGACATCGCCGTTCCGCTATACTTAAAGAGGCTGGGGGCTCTGCGGACTGGGTATTGGCAGGCTTTTCCAAAAAGCCTGCCCACTTCAAAATGTGCGTGCCTACGGCTAGACCAACAGCGTTGACGTACTTGCAAGCTAATGGATGAACCTGTCTTAGGTGTACGTAGGCGCCCCACGATAAATACCAGCTCATCGAGTTACTAACTTGAATCGCTCAGCCAAAATTGAGAAGCTGGGAGTTAGGGGGTGAGCATCTGACCTCTCGTTGCTTTGATACAGCCGGAAGACACCAGACTGACGTGCCCGCCCACTTGACAGCGTTCGATCCTTCGGCCCTACCAACCCCCAGTTTGTCACATTCAACACCCCTCTCACCCTCATAGTGGGAGAAAATGGTTCAGGAAAAACCACCATTATCGAATGCCTCAAGTATGCCACAACGGGCGAGCAGCCTCCCAACAGCAAGGGCGGGGCATTCCTCCACGACCCCAAGGTACATCGGGCTTCTGGACTCAACTATACGGAATACCAAAATTGGGTTACCTTGACTAACATCTGGACCTCTAGCTCGCTGGCGAATCCGTGATCAAAGCCCAAGTGAAGCTATCCTTCTATTCGACCATCGGCCAACAACTCGTCGTCACACGAAGTTTGCAGGTCACGCAGGCGAAGAAGAAGCTGACTGTCAAGACCATCGATGGCACCCTGCGAGTCGAGACGAACGGCGAGCATGTCAGCCTGTCCAAGAAGAATGCCGAGCTGGACGAAATGGTGCCCGAGAAAATGGGTGTACCGGCAGCGATTCTTGAGAACGTGATATTCTGCCACCAAGATGAATCCTTATGGCCACTGAGCGAACCTTCTGTACTCAAGAAAAAGTTTGATGAGCTCTTCGAGGCCATCAAGTACACCAAGGCGATTGATAACCTGAAGCTCCTGCGAAAGAAACACGGCGAGCAGCTCCGCTTGTACAAGGCTCTAGAGGAATCATCAAAACAGGACAAGGAGAAAGGCGAACGATACGGAAAAGCCATCAAGGTTCTCGAGGCCGAAATCGCAGAGCTGGAGAAGAAATACAAGGCAACGTTGGATAAGATGGACAGGTTGCGCAGAGAGGAGGCATCAAAGCGGCGAGAGGCGAACAGCTTCTTCAGCGTCGTGACCGATCTACAGAACAAGAAGGTTCTTTACGAAGAAAGAAAGCAAATGGCTGATGAGCTACTTGCCACTATCGAGCGGATGTCCGATCCAGACGAGGAACTCGAAGCAGCGCTTTCTCAGTACGCAGACAAGGTCAAGCAGATGAAGGAAGATGCAACCGCAAAGACCGCGCAATACACTGAGTTGAAGGAAGACCTCGCAAGGCTGCGAAAGTCGTTGCAAGACAGGCTCGCTGACCGCGGGAAACACGTCTCTGAAAAGGAGCACCACGAGCGCCAAGTCTCAGCCCGCCTTGCAATGGTTCGAGAGGCTGCCCACCAACATGGAATCCGGGGGTTCGACGGAGATGTTACCGAAGCCCAAGTGAAAACCTTTGAAAGCCGAGTTCAAAGACTCCTTGATGAGAAAAAGCGTGAAGTGGCGATATTGGATCAGGAGCTCGAGAAGCTCAAAACATCCCATGGAAAAACTGTTGCAGACCTCACTGCGCGCAAGGAATCCCTTAACAGAGCACGCGATGCGGCCTCGAAGCGAATCTCTGATATAGACATGCGCATAAAAGATCTACAACGCTCTGCTAGTGCTCTGCATGTAGACGATGGAGCCAAAGCTGTCCTAGAATCCAACTTGCGGCAGCTGGAAATCGAGCTTCAGGAAGCATATTCTGCTTTGCAACGAGCGGAGCTCGATGGAGAAATCAACGACGCAAACGACAACCTCGGTCTGCTTCAGGGTGAAGCTTCACGACTCAACAACGAGCTTTTACAATGCACACATTTGGCATCCGAGCGGGCTCAGCTCGACCTGCGAAAGAAAGAAGCAGAAAACCAGAACGTGTATCTCAAGTCGGTCATGGCGACATGGGGCGACAAACTTGCTGCTTTGACGGGGGCCCCTGTGGACCCCAACACCATCAGTGAAGTGTATCAGAGGATTCTGGACCAGCAAAGCGCTGATGTCACGGCGAAAAAACGTCTTGTGGACGAGGCTCAGCAAGACCTTCGGCAAATAGACTACAAATTGTCTTCAGCCCGCGAAGAGATCGCAAAGACGACCAAGGACAACCAGCGTGCCGAGAAGGCAGTCCGTGATGCGATGGTAGAGTCCAAGGACGAGGGCGACGACGACCCCCCAGTGGGTACATATCTTGAGCGATTGGCGGCGCTCCAAGAGAGTCTGAGTGTGGCGGAGACAGACTTGTCCTTGTTCGACGCGTTGTCGAAGTACTACTCAAACGCCAAGACGAAGCTTGAGCGTGACAACCGCTGTTCATTGTGCGAACGCCCGCTTGGCGACTCTGACAAGTTCTTCAAGTCGAGACTGGCCCAGAAGATCGCCAAGCATTTAGACGAGAAGGACAAGGAGGCCACCCGCGCCGATATTGAATACTTGAATAAACAGGTTGATATCTTGAGGGCAGTACGCACAAACTTCGATACTTTCCAGAGGACAAGTGCACAGCTATCTCCATTGAAGGAGAAGCTGTCGGCTCTCGAGGCCGAAAGGGAGGAAATGGTCAGGAAGCAGGAGGCTCTGGATAAGGAGATGAGTGCCGTCGAGGACAAGCGTCTTGACACCGAGTCCATGCGCAAGGCAGTACTCAGCATTTCAGACGCCGTAACGAAGATCGCCGATTCCGAGAGACAGATTGAGCGACTGGCTTCGCAGCAGAGCTCCAGTGCCAACATCCGCAGTCCGCAGGAGATACAGGAAGCCCAACAAAGGAACTCTGAAAAGACGAGAGCCTTGAACGTGCAGCTGAACAAGCTCATCACGGACCGACAAAGGAAGAAGGATTTGATATCTCAGCTGGAACTAAACAAGAGTGAACTGCAGCGCAAACTATCAGAATTCAATCAAAAGGTTGAGCGCAAGAACGACCTCCTCCAGCAAATAGAGTCTCTTAAGACAGAGCAGGAGCACGTACAGCAGAGCAAGGGTGAAGGGGCCAAGGAGCTGGAAGATCTGGAGCAGAACCTTTTCAGAGCCGAATCTCTTCGCGACGATGAGGTTAATCAAGCCCGGGAGAAGCTGCAGAAGGCCACGGACCAAAAGACAGAGGTTGCTGAGACTGTAGGAAAGCTGCAGTCGCTGAGAAGCGACATACAGGACTACTTGGACAGGGGTGGACCAGGTCTGGCGGCTGCCAATGACCGCGCGATCAAGACCCTTGAGCAGTCCATTGAGAGGACGGAGGGCGACATTACAACCCTAACAGGCGAGATCAACAGGCTGCGTCAGGAGGCCGACAACAGCGATTGGAAGAAGAAAAATATACAGGACAACCTTGGGTACAACCGGACTCTGCGGATTGTCGACAAGCTAGAGAAGGAGATTGAGGCCTTGGAGGACCGCAACGCACAGGAGGACTGGGAACGCCTTGACTCCGAGGCCAACGCTCTGAAGCTAAAATACGACGACCTTTCTGGCAAGTCCCATGTGCTCAAAGGAACGTTGGAGTCCAAGAAAGCAGAGCAGGCCAGCCGGGTGGCCGAGTACCAACAGGACTACAGCGACGCCAGGCTCAAGTTCCGCGAGGCTCACATCAAGGTGGAGACGACCAAGGCGGCCATTGAGGATATGGGCAGCTACAGCGCGGCGCTCGAGAAGGCCATCATGTCATACCACAGCCTCAAGATGGAGGAGGTTAACCGCATCGCGGACGAGCTGTGGCGGTCGACGTACCAGGGCACCGACATCGACACCATTCTGATCCGGTCCGAGGTGGAAACGTCGGCGACGGCCTCGACCACACGGCGGACGTACAACTACCGTCTCTGCATGGTGAAGCAGGACACCGAGATGGACATGCGGGGGCGCTGCTCGGCAGGGCAGAAGGTGCTTGCCAGTATCATCATCCGGCTGGCGCTCGCCGAGTCCTTTGGCGTCAACTGCGGCCTCATCGCGCTGGACGAGCCAACGACAAACCTCGACGAGGCCAACATCCGCAGCCTGGCCGTGTCGCTGCACAACATCATACAGGCGCGCCAGGCCCAGTCAAACTTTCAGCTTATCGTCATCACGCACGACGAGGCGTTCCTGCGCGCGATGCAATGCTCGGACTTTTGCGACACGTTTTACCGCGTGAGGCGGGACGAAATGCAGCGGAGCACGATCTCTCGGGAGAACATATCGGTCTTGATGGACTGAGGGGGAGATTGAGAGATCCGAGAGCTGGTGGCATGTTTTGACAGCGTTGGCGTTTTTGTTGCTCGTTTGCTAGTTTGGCACAGTGCTTAGGTACCTATCAAGTCTAGTCTTGATAATGGCACAGGGGAACGACTTCTTTGGCCTTTGTATTTGCGAGTGTTTGATACGGCGTTTCTGGTTTGGGACAGGAATTATCGGGATACAGTCCGAGAAAAGATGTTTGTTTTCATGTTGACTGCCGGAGAAGAAACACCGGATAATTTTAGCAGGCAAAGAGTCAGTATCTTGACGCGAATCTATTGGCTTGGGTTTGGGTATCTAGAGCCTCGGGGGATTGCTAGTTTCCAAGAGGCTTTAGACAAGTCAAAATGTTTGGGTTTAGCTTGTTGCCCAATCCCAACGAGACTACAATGCCGTTCAAATTGTGATATAATGCACATATCAGCGGTATCTCATAGAACAGGGCAATGAAAACAACCACCCCATATTCCAAGAGAAATGTAGTCAAGCGAGAGCAGCCCGGGCAAAGTCTTGAGGCCCGTCGAGCTTGGCCACCGCGGTTGTAATTATGGATATACTAGCCATCACTGTCAGGCTCCGTTCCGCGAGCTACATCATCCGCCGGCCCCTTGCCGCCCTCGGAGTCCTCCCGCATCTTCTTGGCAGGTGGCTCCTCCCCGGATGCCGCCGCATCGTCGTCCGCGTCCCGCTTCGGCGTCGAGGCCTGGGCCTGAGATTCCCCTACGTTGTCCTGAGCCGCCGTCGTGCCCGTCGCTGGGACCGCGTCTGCCGGCCTTCCCACGGCGGCCTCGAGGTCGATATCCTCAACGGCGAGGCTGGACGCCGTCTGGCCGGCGGCAGGGATGCTGGTGCCCGCGGCCTGGGGTCCCGTGTCCGCAAGACCAATCTCCTCGGGCCCACGCACGCGCGGCGTGTCGTCGTCCTCGGATTCCGCATCGCCACCTGCAGCGGTGGATTCGTCGGCCTCCCCTGCGGCGTCGGCCATCTCCTCGTCGCCGTTATTGACGGGCGCGGACGCGGGCGGGGAGCGAGATTGCACTGCCGCGGCTTCTGCGGCCTCCCTGCTGCGCTGGGCCTGACTCACGGGGATGACGCCGGCGCGCTGCTCCTCCCGCAGAAGCTCGCCCTGGGTGATGCCCTCTGCCTGCTGCTGCTGCTGCTGTTGGCTCGCACCTAGTAGCGACCGGGAGGACGACGAGGCACCTCCCCCGCGGCCCATGGCGGCGACCAGGGCGGACGTACCCGCGCCGTGCGAGACGATGCCGTTAACGGAGACGGAGACGGTCTCTATGTGGCCCACGCCGTTGGGCCCCTCGATGGTCTCGGTGGACTCGGTGCTCAGGCGCTGCTGGTGGCGCTGGCGGGCCGAGCCCGAGTGGTGCTGCGTTTGCGGCTGATGCGCCGCCTGCATCGGGTCCGCCTGGTCGCCTTCTTCGTCGTCCATCATGTCGGGCTCCGGGCTGAGGGCGGCGTCGGCGCCATCGACGCTCTCGGGCCGGTTCGTGAGCCATGGGATGGGGGTGAGGAGGGCGCCGCCGAGGTGGTCGTCCGGGCCCATCTGGTCATTGAGAGCGCCGCCCGAGGAGGATGAGGGCCTCGGGGTCGAGGCGGATGAGGACGAGCCCACGCGTCGGCCACCCCCGGGGACGCCGTTGGCGAGGGTCGCCATGGCGCCCGGGTCTATGACGGCGGGGGAGAGGGGGAAGACGTTGGCGCCGGACGTCACGTGTACAACGCGGTCCACGGCGTGCAGGTACGACGGCAGCGAGCGGTAGTGTTGGCGGGGGAACAGGACCAACTCGGCCAGGCGCTGGATGGTGTGTGGCGGGTGATCCGGGAAGCCCTTTGTTAAGGTGGAGGTTATCTCGGCCAGCTGCTGCTGTATTTGTATTGGTAGTTCGCCCGGGGTGAGCTGCTGCTGCTGCTGCTCTCGCGACGACGCCGAAGACGAAGTCGGACCTAGCCCGTCCGAGGTGGTGATCGTGGCCGAGGTGCTGGCTGGAGCCGTGGGCGCAGCTTGGTCTGTGTTGGGGTTCGCATTCTCCTTGTTTGTTTCCTGGGAGGGGGTGGGTGAGAGGACATGGTTGGCAGTGGCAGTGGCAGCTGTTGTCGTCGTCGCCGCCGTAGTCCTGCTTTGCTCAGTCCTATTGAGCTCCAAGGGTCCTATGGGGTCGGAAGACGGCAGCGGTGCGAGGAATCGCGGCTCTGGCGGTGGTGTGAGCCTCGGTGGTGGCGGGATCACAGGAATGGGGAATTCGTTGTGGGCGATCTTCTCGATGCGGTTGATGATGTCGCACAACAGCAGAGGCCAGGCCGAACTGCGAAGGAGGGGGGTCAGCGCACACGCACGCGATGCTGTCTTGCGCGGTTGACTTTGGGCATCAAGGACAGAGATGAATGCGAAGGGGGCGGGCGGGCGCGCATGTTGGACTGGACTCACAAGTTCATGGAGCCGCCGGCGGCGAGTTGGCGCAAGGTATCTTCATCGGTATCGATGTCCATCCTAGTTATTTTTTAGGGAGCGCAAATCAAAGGGCGACTTTGTTTGGCGATCGCAGCCCGGATGGATTTGCTGGGTGGATTCGGGGAGTCGCAGTCGTCGTTCGCGGTGGTCTTGCTTTTTTCTTTTCTCTCTCTCTCTCTTTTTTTTTTCTTGGATGCGACACATGGAAGCCAGGAGCCGGCAGCTGCAGTCGATGTCGTCGCATCGATTGGGTTGGGGTTATTCTGCGCTCTACGTGTACGCGCCGCCCGCGTTGCAAGTGGGTCTATGGAACTAGCCTCCCACTGTTTTTTTGGTGCTACATACATACATACGTCTACAATGTGCCCCAAGCTTGTACATGTGACAGGCAATCAAAACCAGGGGAGTTCAAAGAGTAAATAAAAATGAGATAAAAAATAAATAAAAGGGGACATATTAGTTGCGCGACTTGAAGATGGTTGGAGAGAATGTCAATATCATAGTACCGAGCAAGCACGTACAGCGGTTGGGTCGATCGGCCTAAATGGCGAGGGAAAGATAGCTT
>JARHUK010003589.1:3751-14826 GCA_031001725.1 Pseudopyricularia javanii | reverse complement strand
GGCGAAGTCCGTCTGAATCCCGGCAACTAATGGCAGATTGACGAGTCCCGCGAATTGAAACAATTTTGCCTAATTGGGCCCATGAGAAGGAAGTTTGTCTCTCGGTCAGTTGTTTTCTTTTTTTTTTCTCCCTCTTTATTTTCCCTTTTCTTTTCCATCCCTCGAAACTCGCTTGGCTGACCCCAGGGGGGACTGCCAATGGCGCAGGCATGTTAGGACAGGACAGCTGGACTCGCCGAGAGAATACCACGGCTGCACAGCCCAATATTACCTCCACAGCATGTGCAGGTGGATTGTTATAGCCACACCAAATCCTTGTCAAGTGACAGCAGAGACTGGGCATGGCAGGGCAATAGAAGTAGTCAAGTGGGACGATGAATGCCTTGCCTTGGATAGATGGGATGCCGCGTTCTTGTCGGAGCCCTCTCTTAGCGAGGACGACCAAGAAAAAGAGAATACATAGACCGGACGAATGTCATCACCCGCCATGCAACCGCCAAGAGAAAACCCCTCATACTCCATACTGGAGATCCAACTTTGTTCTGTGTTGGTAGCAAGCAAGCAAGCAAGCAAGCAACTAAACCCGATTGCGTACGTACCTGATTTGCGTACTACTATGTAGTGCGAAATGGAGACTTTGTCGCAACAACGGACGACGACCATTTTATTAGGGGTTTTATGGCCCATCACCCCAAGGATATCCCCGTGTCGGGTTTTTTTTGTCCTGGGCAAACTTATGTACAGTACTGCCGCCCACGATTGATAGATGGATGATATGACATGACATGGCATGCTGCTCCCCTGTGCCTGTGGGTATTATCCACCTCCAAAAATACTGCTGCAGTGATGCATGTAACCCCGTATTCTGGATCGGCGGCGGGCCAGGTACCCAAGGGGCGGAATAAAATGCAAGCAAGAAAAGAAGCACCATTGGAAACTTGGATGCCAATGTCGTAAGTGCATGCCTTGTGCCTGGGCAGTAGAAGTAAAAAGAAAAAAAGTAAAAAAGAAAAGTACATCAACACCACTGCATGCAGCCTTTCTCCACCGCTTCGCCAGGTTTCTTTTTATCTCTTGCCAATTCGAGTTCCTTCTCCATGGAATCGCACCAGCCAGTTTGTCAGCTACTAGATGCTCAGCGGCAGCCGTCGATTCAGCAGTGATAAGAATGCAAGCAAAGTAGAACAAGTAAGTGTTAGTGTGGCGCTCGTTGGAAACCAAGCCGCCTGCCCACCGCTAAAGTATTCGTATGGCAGATGGTGCGTCCTGGGTATCATCAGCCCGGGCTCGGATAACGGTGACCGGCTCAGCTGTTGACGCTGCTGCAATGTCCTGTCGTGTCTAGTTAATTAGTTGCAACCCGTTTACTTTGATATCTGCGGGATTAGACTTGACATGTGCGTTATGTACGTATAAAATTCGGTCATAATCAGCCATGTTTTTTTCAAACCAGATAGATCCAGGGTCAGGCCCTCCTGCAGGCTGAAATGGCAAGATGGCATGCATTTCGAGGGGCCTGACACAAACATGTTGCTCGTTTGTTGGCGTGGCCAGTGCCGTACCGTACCGTACCGCACCGCACCGCACCGTAACTGGGGTGCCCAGCCCAGAGCTAGAGGGTTTTGATTAGAGACACTATGAAAAAAATTCGACAATCCCACGAGGCTCAAGTTTTGGTCCAGACCACTCTAAAGACCAAGCCACACATTAGATTGTGCTAATCAATCGTGAGCTTTTACTGTCCCGACGATTGGAATTCTGCATTTTGCCACGCAGACTGCCTGGGCTGTTACTGTTACTCTCCATGTTGCAGTTGCCGGCCGGCCGGCCAGCCCTACGGAAAAATCGAGGCCTGGCCGGGCGGGACACCTTGTGTTGCTCTAACGACACAGACATCCCCCAAAATGCGCCGGTTCAGTTGGTGAGGTCTCGGGATTGGACTCGATGAGTTCCTAGTTCTAGTTCATTTGAAAAGGTAGATAGAATGAGAATAAAATAATTAAAACAAAAAAAAAAAAACTTTTCATCCCCGGCCCTAGAAATGTCGCTCTTGGCTGCCTCGTTGCAGAGCCAATTAATCCTACGCTACGCTATATAGACAATCAATGTCACGCACACTTTATCTCAGTACGAGTGAGTTGTAGGCCTACCTTACCGATTTATCCACCCGCCAACTCCCGCAAACCTTTTTTTTTGGGGGGCACAGCCTCATGCCCTCTTCTATCCCCCCCCGTCTTTCCCTTCATAATCATGCACAAAAGGGGGGCCCGGCCACGCCTTTTCGCACCCCATTCCATGCTCGCCCCCAGCAGTCCTCGAACACCAAGACCTCCGCTTGCTGTTTCAGCCCGCTTAAAAGACCCTCGACCCCTTGCTCCTTGCTTCCCAAACACTGTCTCTGCCTCCCACTCTGTCAGATCTTGGACTGGGAAAAGCATTTGATCCTCTTTTCTGTCCTTGTTTTGCTTACCGTAACTCCATTATTATCCATAACCAGCCCAGTACCCAGGCGACCGCAGGCTGGCCGCTTTCTCACACACTGAACACCATCAACCCTGTTGCTTAGTGGTACGCACGCACAACCATCCATCCGGCCGGACACACGCCCCCTTACCAACGCTTTTCCCAGTCTGGACCCGCCAAACCATCGAGCGAAGTCAATCCACGCCAACTTGTGCCCTACCGAAACGGCCAGACCAACGACCCATCTCGTCCATCGTCCTTACTTTGCGCATCATCTTTCCAGCATCACACTCGCATTTCATCGCATCGCATCCGTCTGCCTGTCTACCTGTCTGCCTGTCTGCTAAATCACCACACCACACCACACCACACCACTTCGACCATCGGCGCCATCTGCATCAATACGTCACGCTCAGCTCCTCTGACCTATCGCCCTCTCCCGCCGACTCTTGATCCCTACCACCCGAAAACAGTAGACGGCTCCTTGCTTGGAGCCGCCAAAACACCAGCCCGCCCTGGCTTTCCGGCAAGACTCGCGCCGGTCGCTCCTGGCCGAAGACGACCCGGCATTCACGACCTCTTCATATTCACAGGGCTTCCCGCCACAGCAGCTCTCCCAACCCGTCTATCCAAGCCAGTCGCAACCGCGTGCCTTTGACAACGACTCGACCTATCACTACCGTGGCGATTCCACCAGTGCCATCAAGACACCCTTCACCCCGATAACACCACGCAACATGTTTGGCTTCATTTCCACAAAATGGCCTCGCCTATTCTTCGCCATCACTGCCTTCCAGGCCGTCATCTGCCTGATTTTCGAGTCGTGAGTTCACAGCATCCTCCGACCGGGTCTCTCGAAACGTTTGGTTTCTGTGCCGCTAACACATACTTGCTACGACAGATATGTTTTTGCCAGGTTCTCAACCGGCCTCAAGCCCGACTTCAACAACGACAACGTTGAGGGCTCACCCGGAAAGGTCATCCCGACGTTCCTCGCCCTCTTCATCTTTGGTTTCTTGTACCTAGTCATTCTGGTTTGGGATGCCCTCAGGATGAAAAACACCATTCAGGTCATCGGCGTCTGCATCGCCAATCTGGCCATGATGGTATACACAGCCATCCAGATCGACCAGATCAAGGAAGCCATCGACAACATCGAGTTGTTCGGGGGCCTTGCGGTGACCAGCCAAGACCTGTGGAGTGACTGCCGCCCAATGCTCTACACAATCCCCATCGTCGTCTCAGTCTGCACTCTGGGAATGGCTCTTATTTCGTGGAAGCTCTACCAAGAGTTTGCATGGGATATCCTGAAGCAGATTGGTGCCGATTACAGGATGAAGAGGCGCTTTTTGCACTACCAGGTGGGTGTCACGCGACCAAAATATAGGGCACCGGCGGATTCGAGAACGTTGCTAACGCCAAACACCCCTCACAGGTCTACATCGCTCTGCTCAAGTTTGACTTCTTCTTCTTCCTCGGCTTCACAGTGCAGTTCCTCGTTGTTGTTGGCGACAAGACTACCGACACCGAATTCCGTCTGACTGTCGTTGCAGTCCCTGTCACCATTGCAATTCTGCTTTTCGCCGCATTCTTCACCCGCCGCGAGAACAAGATTGGCATGGGCGCCGTCATCGTTCTGTACTTTGGCGCTCTGTCCTATTTCTTCTTCAAGCTGGTGCGCATCTACCAGCCGGGCTACCGCGAGAAGTACCAGGCCGCCTCCAGGTCGCTGACCACGTTCGCGGTACTCACCATCATCCTCATTATATTGACTATCACCAACGCCTTCATTTGCATGAACAACTTTGGCGCCGGTCTCAAGAATCACCTAAGGTCGCCTTCTAGGGACGAAGAGAAGCCCGATGCGACATCGTCTATCAGCATGCACGATGTCAAGCCACAACTTCCCAGCCGGATGACCATCGATTAATCTTTGTCGGCCCATCAGCTGGCATAATGCTTTCCTAAACTTTTTTTTCAATCTTTTGCACATTAGCGGGACAAATCTTGGCCACATCGGAGAATACCCGCATCTTTAATGGAGCTCATATCGAACAATCGCGATATCTGCTACCACCCACGGACGCGTCAAGGCTATTTCCAAGGTCACCGGCCATGGCTAAGCTTCACCACCCGCGACCTGCTTAAACAACCCGCCATTTTCCACATCCCCGATTCGAATGGTGCCGCGGGGCAATCTACACAGCATGGCGCTCTCTGTGCTACGCACGGAATGTACAAAGATACACTTTAACGACTTGACGACTGTCCTTTTCATTCTGGAAAACAAACAAAAAACAACACTCACAACGGGGGACACGTTATCATCCACGGAGGTATGGAGGGTCGACCCTTTGGTGGAATCCTGAAAGACGCTGGTGCGATCAGGATCCGTGGCGAGAAAGGGGCGATGCGAAATAGCAGTGATCTAGTATGTTACCCTAGGGAGGCTAGGGGGACATCGCGATCGGGTCGATTGGGGGCCACGCACGATACTATCTACTTATATCTGGCTTATTGAGGCAATTTCCTTTTTTTCGGTTTCTTTGTAGGATTCCCCCTGAGAACTTCTGATGAAGTCGTTTGCATTTAGTTTGCGTTTGGGAATAAAACGATTGCCATTTACCTGAAGATTCTGCTCAACTACTCGCTGATTTGAATAGTACCTGCGTACTGTGAAGACTGGTATCTCAGCCCACTTTGCATTCCACCCGCACCCAGTCTCGTCATCAGCAGTCAGAGGACAGCACTAGCCGGCTCTAAGTGACCTGTACTATTGATCGATACGTGAGTGCGAGTGAACTGAACCGAAAATGTTCTTCGTAAAAAAATGCATGGCTGCCTACATAGGCTACCTAGTTACTTGAGCCCCTCCCCGTACCCAACGCCTGCGTGCAGCCTGATACGCCTTGGGAATCCAGAAAAAGAAGAGGATGTGTGCTAATTATATGGACAAAAGTGCTCGGAGAGTGTGGAAGAGGATGTGTGATGAAATCCATGAATGCCTCCCTCCTCGGCGGCGTCCCCAAGTTCATCCCCGTCGCATTATATCGTCAAGGTATTCCGGAACCGATACCCGCCGCTGAGACAGGCCAGGACTAGTAGCGGCCGCCGAGGGGGATGGAGGAGGAAGCCGCATCTCCGCGCCGTAAGTCCGGGCGAAGGGACCGACGCTCTACAGCACAATGACCCGCGCCTCCTTGACCTGGCCCTCGGACGGGCAGTAAGGGCACTTGAAGCGTGGGCCCTTCGCTATGTTGGCCAGGCTCTCCTTGGCCAGCACGTGGCCGCACGGCAGCATGACGGGCGGGTTGGTGGCAGTCGTCTGCTCCTTGGACACGGGGCAGACGAAGATGGAGTGGTACATGAAGGACCGCGGCAGCGGCGTCTCGAAGGCGAGCTCGTTGGTCGTCGTCCACTCGGCCCCCTGCGCGATGGACTGCCACTTGACGAGGCGCGGGAGCGCGATGGCGCCCGCCGTGGCGGCGACGTAGAGCGGACTTTCGGCCGAGAGGCCCAGCAGGGAGCAGAACTCGCGCGTGAAGGACGACGCGGCGTCGAGGAAGGCGGTGGGGGAGTCGAACAGCGTCGCGTAGGGCGAGTCGCCCAGGTTCGGGGCGTAGATGAGCGCACCGGCGAGGCGCGTAATCTCGGCCAAGTGCCGGTCCTTGAACCGCCACATCTGCGTGCGCGCGTACTCAAACGCAGCCGGGGGCCCGGCCCCGGGCGTCTCGAAGAGGTGCACGTACTGGAGCCTGCTCAGCTCGAACTCGAGGTTGGAGCCGCGCGCCTCGAGCTCGCGGGAGTTTGCGAGCGCCCACTCAATCGCCGGCTCGAGGTTGTTCTGCTTGAGCTCCTGGAGGATGCGGTACATGACTTCGAACTGGCCCTGGAGCCGCGTGGAGCCCATGACCTCGCTGGGCGCCTTCTTTTGGCCGGGTGGTTTGCTGCTGCTCTGCGGTTGGTCGTCTATGCTGCCGCCCGAGTCTACCGCCATACTACTCGACTCTCTGGAATCCCTATTATGGCTGCTGGCAGATTGCCGCCCCGAGCTGAGGGCCTTTTCGTCACGCTGCGACTCGCCAATAAATGTGCTTGCTACCGAGAACTGCCCCTCCCGCATGAGATGCATTGCA
The DNA here is from genome assembly GCA_031001725.1 of Pseudopyricularia javanii. Classification (NCBI taxonomy): domain Eukaryota; kingdom Fungi; phylum Ascomycota; class Sordariomycetes; order Magnaporthales; family Pyriculariaceae; genus Pseudopyricularia; species Pseudopyricularia javanii. Next base: position 8,227 of record JARHUK010003589.1, on the reverse strand, counting down.
ATCGCCTTGTTCATGAGATCCGATTTCCCTTCCATAGCGTCATGTTCGGCAGCGATCTTGGTGACGGGGAAAGACTATATAGGGGGAAATATCAAAACTGTCAGGGTGCTGTTGATCTTGGTCATCAAAGGTGGATGGGTGCCTGGGACGAGACGTACCTTGTCCAACGCCTTCCCAAGGTCCTTTTGGACCTGGTACACCTTCTTCAGGTCATCGTTGGCCCGGTCTATCACTTCCTTGACGGGATTCTGCAGTCTCGTCAAAGTGAGCGAGGCCGTATGCGGATCCTTTGCTACAAATCGGGTGAAGATGTCAGTCCTGGTCGTGTGCAAACAAGGCGACGGGCACGGGTCCGGCCGTCTCGGCGCGCGTACCTTCCGCTAATGTCTGTCTGGCCTCTGTGAGCCTCGCAATGAGCTTGTCGATGTTGTCGATGGCTAGCGAGAGGCGCGGCTTTTCGTCGATGCCCTCGGTATCTTTCTGGAGTTGTGGGATAGCCACCCCGAATCTTGACATGGCGACGGCTTCCGTTTTCTTGGGGGTATTTTTTTCTCTCTTTGTTTTCTCGTGGTATTATGTATGCTCTGTGATCGAGTCCGAACTGCCACAACGGCTGAGGGCTAACGTAACGAGCGCAAACTGCACTACTGCACTGGTATTGGGGTATCGGTACGTGGAATGGATGCTACTAGAGCCGGACACGCGAGATCGAACCGCCCGCGGCAAGTAATTCAGATGTCGAGACTGATCGGAGAGGTTTCTGGCGCGGAACTGAAAGGTCGGCACATGGCCGGACGGCTAATGTGTACGAGCCGGCGTGAATGGGTGCTAAGTCATGCTAGTATCGGCCGAACTGCGTGATCGTGGAAGGATGACGATGTTGGTCCAAAGAATGAGGCGATCTACCGGTAGATGGCTTGGTTAACCCTATGCTCCTCTGAGAACAATGCGGGGATGGGTGTAAAATGCTGGGACAAACAAACATTAATCTCTTAGTCCTGTTGAATCCTGGGCTTCCGGTATGGCGGGCTACAAAGCAATGGTGTTTTACAGCGGCTTCTCGTGATGTCGTCGGCACCTGGATGCGTTTAGCGGAAGAGTGCGGGGCCGACTTGCAGCTGCTGTGGGACGCATTTCTGGGTTCCAGGGGTGATCCCCAGCAGCATTGAGTTCCACCCACTCCTACGCTAGCAGAGCAGGGCCCAAAGCAACTGCGTCCAATGTCGTCACATGGACTGACTCCGTCTCGCTAACGGGTTACTGTGTGTTGTGCGGCCTTCAATTCCATTTGGCCATATTTTTTATTTTGGCATAGACGATCAACGGACCGGCCCTCGGCTGCATGCGATGCGATCTGGCTACGAGCATGGCTTCAGCTATTTACTGTCTGATTCGCTGCCGGCCACCCTGAGAGGTGTTTAGTCGTCAACCGAGCGCTGACGACGTTCGATACCAAAGAACAAGGTCCCCATTGACCGCCACGACCGATCGCAAACCAGATCCGAGCTCACCCAGCAAGCCACTTCAAGTCGACCCAATCAATCCCAGGCCCGCGACCCGTGAATTCCTCGCCTCTCGATACGAACCGCGACTGCTAAAGGTTGTTCGACCGTCGGGCAGCCATGAGTTCCCAGGCTGCAACAACCTCGGGAGGCTCGCGACTCAACGTCGTATTTGCGGACCCCGTAGCTTTTGGGTATGTCGCCGCTACCTTCTCCTCACATGCAGTTTGCGGTGCAGGCTATACGCAAATGCTAACCATACCATGGCGATAAAACCACAGCTTTCTGGCCGAAGAACCTGGCGTCTCTGTGCTCGAGAGGAGAGCGGTGCTACGCGGCTACGAGCTGTATCTCGTCGAGCAGTGGGCGTGCTCTCGGCGGTCCCCCACCTTGGTCATCGTCACTTACACGGGGGACCCCAAACACTCAGTCAACGTCGGCGTACTTTCCATCCCTGCTGTCGAGGCGGACCGGTCGCCAGCCTTGAGGCACTACTTCAATGCAATACAGCAATATCATGCCAGGCCCAGAGAGACGCCTCTGGGGGAGCTCATGGTCACGAACCTGAGCAGCTTCCCCTCCGCCCTGACAGTCATTTCAGTGCCCGATGGTGACTTGCGGATGCACCGAGAGATCTTCATTGTCAATGAAAACCTCAAGCGCCTAGGCTGCTCGGGTCGCTCGGGTCTCACACTTTCCGAACCAACGCCGGCGACCCAGGCCAAGTTTCTCCAGCTGTACAAAACCAGTGACCGTATACCGTTTTACCAGGCAGTTGTTGAGCTTGTCAAGGTCTGCCAGGCCGCCCTGTTCCTTTTCGGCAAGCTCGACCAGGAGTTTATCGATGGCCTGCTTTGCGACATGACCGAGACGGCGATAAACAACTGGTGGATAGACGTCGGGTCCGAGTACTTCAACGTCGAGCCCTCGGACGGCATCTTGGGGCCTACGACCGCAGCAGCCATCCTCGGTACTTTGATGGGGGCCCGCAACCGCTTGCACTGGTGGGGTGCTGCCGTTGGCAAGGATGTGTTTGACATTGACAGCACGAAGCGTGGTATATATCAGTTTCAAAAGGCCATGAAACTAGAGCGCACCCGTCGACTAGACCGACCGACTTTGCTGAAGCTCCACAGCGTCACTGCTAAAGCTGCCGCTGGGGAAGGCGGCTGGGGAGTCCAACGAGCGGTCAAGTCCACCGTGGCTGAAATAGGCGGCAAGCGCGGGGAGATTGTTATGGGTTTCGTATCTGGCGGCCGTGACAAGGGCAATATTGCCGACATTGAAACACTTGACATTGATAAGTTCATAAGTCTTGCCTACGGAGAGCGGGCAAAGTGGCTGTGGCACGGGAAACCCAAGAGGTCCACTGATCATCATTCAAATCACCAGCCGTCGGATGCCGGCGGCAATAGCAAAGAGCATCTGCCGCTTGCATCAGCCTCAGGATCTCAGCAACAACAGCTGCCGCAACAGGATCAACAGCGACTAGAGGCACGGAGGACGCAGACAGTACCGGCCTCGGACGACTTGGTATTGAGGAGCAAGGAAGAGTCGGCCACCATGGACTCAATACAGTCAGCACCGTTTACATCAGCCCATCCTGGGCACGCATCTGCAGAGAGCCCACCGGGCGACAGGGACGCACTGAGGAAGACAGTCTTCAAGCGAGTGGGTGGTAAAGTGAACGATGCGAGATCGGGCATCGGGCGGACTATTCGAGACGCTGTAGGTGGTGGTCGCCGCAGCGGTCACCAATCAAGGCCGTCAAAGGACATCCAAATGATGCCGGACGGTAACTCCAACAGCCCCAGCATATCGAGTCTAGCACACAGCGCCGCCAGCTTGGGAAGCCCAGTTTTAGTTGGGAGGGCTTTCACTTGGAAAAACAAGCCGGAGGAGTATAAAGACGCCATGCGGATTCCCAAGGAGCCGCAAGGTGCTGCAAATGGGTCTGTCGAGGGACGCACAAGCGTTCCCGATGATACTCCAGATACCGCCGTACCGGGGGCGGTGTCAGACACAGATGGTCATCTTGCCGGCCAGCACATCCCCGAATCGTCGGTTGCCGACTCGGTTGCTGATGAGAGCGATGCACATGTCTACGACCGTATCCTGGCGGGTTTCAGAAGAGATGAGACGCCGCCGTCATGGCTACAGCGCCGCCACAGTCTGCATCTCCCGCTAGAGGAACAGCCCCTCAACGACGCTCGGTGGCCGCGGCGAATGTCGTTCAGTGTAGCCGCAGATTCGATTTTGTGGTGGGATCGCCTTTGTGACCTTGTGGCTGAGCCGGAATCGACGAACCCCGTGGGGTACGACGGGACTGCTGAAGGCGTGGGAGAGGACAACAAGTTACCGACACTGGAGATGGGACCCGGCAGCGCCGAGCTCGCCCGAGCCATGTACAAACGTATAGCCGATATGAGACAGACGCTGGTGCCGTGGGCCGAGGATAAGGTCGGCGCGGTCGGCACACTGGAAGTGGAGCTTGGACGGCAACATGACGAGCTGGCTTCGCTGCTAGACCAGTTCCGTGAGGCGTACGAGGCCATGCGGCGGCAGTCGGCTGAACTGCTCTCTGACGAGCGCGGCAAGATCACGGAGGCGGTTCGGGACGTCGAGAGCATGGCGCAGAGGCTTGACTACGAGATCAATGCGCTCGCCTCCAAGATTGCGGACGTCGAGGACGGCGTCGACGAGTTCAAGACGCAAGTGGAAATGGTCGAGGCCAAGGCCGAGGAGCTCAAGGCCCAGCTCGAGACCGAGAGCTGGGTGCACTGGGCCATGAGAAAGCTGACGGGCATCGGCACAGGGCCTAACATCCTCGGCGGCCAGGTGCCTTACAGTAACGGCCAGGACAAGGGACCCGTCCCCGGTTAGGACCGGGAGGTTGCCAACGTCTACGTGTCCGACTGGTTCAGGCTTTTATTATTGTCGCTGGTTGCATGGTATTTGGCGGTAGTTATTTGGT
>JARHUK010003558.1:839-11213 GCA_031001725.1 Pseudopyricularia javanii | reverse complement strand
GGCTTGACTTGGTTCAATGGTGTTGAAGCTTGGGGCGGCGGCGGCGGGAGGGTTGGGTCTTGGGCGGGCCACGTTGATGCCATCCTGTGGTGGCGAGAGGGGTTGCTGTTGTTGCTGCTGTTGTTGCTGCTGTTGTTGTTGTTGGGCCGCTGCGGTCCCGGCCATGAAGCAGAGGCCGAGGATCTTGGCGCACTTTGCTGGTGGCGTCATGGCTTTGTGGCCTTGAACCTGTCTGTGTCCCCCCGGCGTTCCGAGTGGTGCTCTCTTGGCGGTATACTTGGCGGTATACTTGGCGGGATATAGGATGTGAGTTTGGACCACGGCTGAAGCCCAAGCTGTATGGAGATACGAAAACAATTTTCAAAGAACACTCAGGATGAACTGTTGTGGCTAAAGTTGAATACCGGTTCTTTTGAATGGGCTTTTGGCGAGTACGAAGTTCCGGCGAGTGGCTGCTTTCAGCCTTGCAAAACCAGGTGAAGAAGCTGGGTTTGGTTATGAGACAATCACGCCACTTAGCAAGACCTTCACGGCAGATAGCCAAAGGGATTACCGTTGATGGCCATGTCGTGTGACACGTGCGATGCTGCAGGGGCAGTCAGGAGTATGAAGTCATTGTCTCAGTCGTCCGAAGGATTCTTTTTTCTTCTCTTCTTCGTCGTCTGAAGATTCCGGCGGGCAGCAGACCGGTAGGGCGTATACATGACCCGCGGACTGCCGGTCTGCGTTGGGAAAAGACTTCGTTTCAACGGCTTTGTTCGCAGAGGGACAGTGCGGTAGGCCTGATGTTGGACTCTACATCGCTGTTAGAGTTTGTTGGCGATGCTCGTATAGTGCCGTTCTCTCTTTTGCAAGTACAGGCAAAGGCCGCGGGGGAGTTCTTTTGGGCCAAGACACAATAACTGCCGGGCCACACCTCACAAGGCATGGACACCGCAAGCAAACAAAGGGGAAATAAGGTTGAACCGACTCGCGATACCCGAACACATCAGGCCTGGTTCCAAGTCATCTAAACCGTTTCCCTAGTCAGTGTCATCTATGTCCGTTCTGTCTTGGGATTACGTGTTTTTTCACCGTCTGTGATTCAGACGAGATGAGATGAAGACAAAAGTGCCAGGCTTGAATGGGTCGATATCTGCCTACCTTTCTCACAAAATATACCCTAATCGACTTTAGAGCCTTGTCCTCCAGCCTGCGTCGTGTCCATCTCGCATACATGCGTGCCATGTTTCGCTTACATGAGCAAAACTGCATGTTCATATCAACCAAAGCTTCTTTTTTTGCTTTGTTTCACAAGGAATTTTGTATCCCCCAAAGGCATGACAAAAAAAAAACGCTATCGTTCATTCATTCATTTCAGCTTCGCAGCTCTGCTTCTAAACAGGCACCGGGCCCTGGCTCGATGCCCCATCCACCACCACCTCCGGCCCAGTCGCGACGCTGCTGCAGCCCGACCTGCGGGCCAATCTCGGCAACGTGGACCGCGGCCAGCCTAGCCAGGACCTCACCCAACCTCCTCCTGGCCCCCATCTCCCGCTCCGTGCTCCCCTTCCGGGGCCGGTAGAACTCTTCCACGATGGAGACGGCGAGGTGGTAGCAAGAGTAGAGGAGGATGCGCACGCCGGCCCCACCGTCACCGTCAAGGCCGTCCCCATGGCCCTCGGGCGAGAACCCGTCCCAGAGGCTCCGCGACGCGGGCTGGTCGCCAAACGCCCTCGTGAAAAGCGGGTCGCCAAAGAAGGCCCTTGTCCAGTCGCCCAGGCCGACGACGGCAGGCTGCTGCTGCTGCTGCTGCTCCACGTCCCCATCCCCCGGCACGTCGTCCCCCTGTCCCTGCACGAGCAGGTTCGAGGGCTCGGCCGCGTCCACCAAGACGAGGCGCGGGGTCGCGACGGCGTCGAGGCTTGGGCACAGGCGTCTGACCTGCGCCCGGATGGCCGCGTAGGGTATGTGGACCGCCATGTCCTCGGCATCCCTCAGCGCGCCCTCCATCATGGACTGGAAGGCTGTCCTCCATGTGCCGCTGCTCGGGACGGTTGTGGGAGGCGGCGACCTCGACGTGCCCACCGGGCCGCCGACCGCCTTGGTGTCACCTGCGCACCACGGCCCGAGCACTGCGATAGCCGGTCCGAACTGTCCTGTCGGCGCCGTCATTCGTGAAAGCTGCCGGACAAGCGCTCCGGCCTGGAACTCGATACACGCCCTGTAGGCCGAGGGCTCCTGAGACGTAGACTTGTAGAAGGTATTCGCAGTAATGAAGCGCCCTCTAGGCTGCTGAAATATGGCATACGGGGGTTCGATCTCGTGCTCCCCATCCGCCGCCGAGGGTTCCGTCACCGAGAATGCTAATAGTGTTGGGAGCATGTCGAGCAGGTGGGCCGAGTCCCGCGGCGGCACGGTCCTTGCCGATAGTTTTGTCTCGGCAGCAGTGCTACCAAAGCAATTTCCGTGTCTCGTGTCACCACGTCCGGGACCCGCAGAGCTTCCGCCGGCGCCATCGAGGGCGAGGCCGTCGCCCTCCATGAGCGTGTCCCTCATCCAGCCGAGCACTACGGCCTCTGACTCGACGGGGAGCTGTTCGGAGCGGAGCAGTCGAAACATTGGGGACGGTGAGGTGGTGAGCTCTACCTGCCGGCCGCAGGCGAGCTCAATGCTGTATATAGTCTGGACCCTGCCGGCCGAGGATGCGGCGGCGTCGGGCGGGCCGAGGTGCTTGATCGTTACATCACTCGCGAGTAGCCGACTCAGTGCGGCCTCGAGCGCCTCTGTAGGGGTCTTCTGTCGCATGCGGTAGGGCTGCTCTGGCGTACAAGCCAGAGTCACGGTCGCAGCCGGAGCCGACGGTCGTTCGGTTAGTGGTGGCACCGAGACAGGTCGCGACGCTGGAAGCTTTCGGCTATTGACAGGTGAGGGCGCAGTCCACGTCTCACAATCTTTGCGATCTCTGTGGCATGTCGGAGCAAATAGTCTTGTTCTTTGTGCGTATTCATGCAGCAGCAACTGCTCTTCCAGGACCATAGTTTTCGTCATGTACGATTCGACCTTCCGGAACTAGGAGGAGATGTGTGCTTGTCGGGAAGAAGACACAAGGTTGCCGTGTGAATTGGGATGTGATAGCTGATCAGGGGGATCCTGCTCAAGATGTAAGAGAACGGAAAAGGCGGTAGGTATATCTAGCTGCTGACATGGAGCAAACACTTTATGCAGCTGACCACCTCGCCCGTTGTTTGATATGCGTATGTTCGATGCTGCTACCCAACGAGGAATGCACTGCGGCCAACCCACCACTTAAGCCAGGGGAGAGTGCACGGTACGGCTGGGTTCGGGGAGAAAGCTCCCTTTCGGGCTTCGAGAGTGGCTGCCCCCAAGCCACGCGTCGTGGAGAATAGGATGTTTCGACATCATGGCTAACACAAATTACCATGCGGTCCGTCGCTGGGGGATATCGTCAGTCCGCGTGTCACTACAAAGCCGAGCTGTTCAGCCTCCTCGCTTGTTGGCACTTGCTAGCCAGTCCATGGGACCCATGAGCGTGGTAACAGTCACCACGCTGTTGTGGTGTGAAATGGGTCGGGGGACAAAAGCCAAGACTCTTATTCCCCATAGCACCAACATGTCATCGAGCTCATGACGAATCAGACAGCGCCATAGGCGAGACTGCAGCAGATTATTGACCATGGACCCCCGGATATGCCACTAAAATGATGTACTGCAGCCTAGTGGTGGGCTGTCGCTTATCGCCCGTTCGTTCCTAAAGTTGGGACCCGTTCCAGAAGCCGCCACGGAACGCCGTCATTCCCTCAATGTAACAGAAACAACTCTTGGCTCATGCTTCTTGCAACCGGCCCCTGTGGCACAACTCTCTCCCGAGATGCTTGTCGGGACATAAATTGTACACCGCACCGCCTCCCGGGTTCAGCATAATCAGGCGATGAGCTGTACTGAAGGCATTGACTGGGAGATTATGGCACGCGCACTTGTCCAATGTCACCATCGGTCGCTAGCCGAGCGTGTTTGCTTCAACAGGGACCGTGTGCTTTCGATAGGCTGTGTGCGTCAAATGCCTGGCTTTTTATGCGTGGTGTTGGGGTTTAGTCGTCGAGATATCTTGGTTGGTGCTAAGTATGTAATAATAATCCTTCGCCCGACCTTGACACTGGGGCCGGCCGTTGTAGCTGGAGATGGGGGACCTCGTCAGCTAGCAAGGGGGGAAGCGATTCGGAGAATTTCTGATTGGGTAAAAATAAGCGAATATGCATGGCGGCCCACAACAACCCGCAACTGCAGCAAGGGAAGGGAGGATTTCAGCTGAAGCAGGATGCTCTCCATTAACGGGAAGGGCTTGGGAGGCGTGAAGGGAGGACGGTAGGGCCAGCAAAGCACAGCGAAAACGCCAACCACAATCCGCTGACTATACTGCTTCGAGACAACCCGCCGAAGTCCCGCCGAAGTACTGGCCAAGACGCCGTTGGCTGTTAGATACCGCTGCCAGCTCTCAAGGCCACCCCGATTTCCTGGTAATTACATCCAGAGCGGGGACCCCTATTACCTATCCCTTTCTAGTCAGGGCTCGCCTACCATGTCTTCTTTCGGCACCGAGCTTGAATGATATTTTCCGGCGTTGCATCATGCTGCATGGCGGTTATTTCGTGTGGCCCTCTTTAGACCCCTTGGCCTGCTCGTCGGGATTGTCGTTGGATGCCGCCTTTGCAGCCAGACTGTAAAGCTCTGAAATGTTGAATCGCTTCAAGTCCTCCCAGTCGCCATCCACGACACTCATGCCGTACAGGTTCTACAGATTCTGTCAGCAGATAACACCACATGAACCCGACAGCCTTTTACAGCAATTCGCCCGTAAAGGATTCCGCCATGCGAGTGTGTGCCTTCTCTTACCTGGAACATGTCGACCAAGATGACCTTTTCGGGTTTCGTCAAGTTGACCTTGTGCTTTTGATCATCAACCAAAGAAGCAATGCCCTTGATCACATCATCTCGCTTGAGCGGGCACTGATTTCGGGTGGACAGCCTAATGGCGTACTGGTGTAGCAGATAGCCTGTCAGCGTGGCTCAGTTAACTCGGCCGATTGAGGAGTTGCAGCCTACAGTGTGTGGTGGCTTCTCTGCTTTGGGACTCTCGTCCGCGTTCGTTTCCTTCAAGTTCTTTGCCTCGGCGTTCTCAGCCTCGGCATCCTGCGAGACCTCGGTCATGTTGAAGTGCTGCGGCAGGATCTCCTGGCAAACCTCGACGAAGCCCTTTTCGGAAGCCCGCCCCATGACGGTGATGGGGGTAAGCCTGTTCAGGTACCGGGGGCGTCGCGCAGAAGAGCCTGCGGCTGTCTTGGTGTCGACGCAAATGCGGTGCACGAATTCCACGGGCTCGATCGGGGCTTTGGTCTTGACGAACAGGAGGCAGTCGACGGCCTGGCGGACGACAGTGAACACCCGCTGTGGACCCTGGCCTCGCGTCGGCTTCAGTGTGGTCAGCTCCTTATGAATCGAGGCCTCGATGTCATCTGCGCCGCCCTCGTCGTCCGAGTCGACGTCATCCTCCCCAGGGGGCTTGATGCCGTAGAGCTTTTCCACGTACTAGATACAAGTGCATTGATTAGCTATATGAGCAAAAACAAAGCGGGTATGCGAAGAAACCCGATAGACACCGGCACTCATCGGCGACTGAACGAGCTCATCCAGGGCACCGGGCCAATGGGGATGGGCAGGGCTTGCCATACATCATCGAAAAGCGCCTCGACCTCGCGTGCGGCCTTGGACTCCTGATTTCTTGCGCAGGTCACCCAGATCCCTACATCGCCTGGCTCGAGAGCAACACGGCCTTCGATCTTGCTCTTTTGGTGAGGGGTTTGCCATTTTCCGCCGGTTCCGCCCTGAGTAGAGGAATTAGCCTTTTGGGTTTTGCAATCGCCGCATCGCTCAAAAGTGCGGATGTGCTTTTTTTTTAAGGGAACTGGTTTGACGTACTTTTCTCCTCTTAGTAGAATTGGCCTCTGAAGCTCCAGGGCCGTTTTTACGTTTGGAGTCCGCCATTTAGCTGGTATCGATGCTCTCCTTTGGGCAATTGGATTGCGCTTCTGAAATGAGTTGGCTTCCAAAGGTTCAAGAGAGGTTAGACAGGATCGTTGAGCCCAAGTATTTCTCGAGGTTGAGCAGAAGTCCTGCTTGCTCAAAAAAGAGAAGTGCAAGGCACACTGTACCAAGACATCACGTGCTCCCCACCCAGCGACCCCAGTTGGCTGTCCGCGAGAGTGCAAGAGCAACGGAGAATTACCACAGGTGCCATCTACGGTGTATAAAACAGCAAAGGAGGCAACATGAGGCATGCGAAGTTAATGTATCAGAGTAGTGTATCCCGTCCGGCTGTAATCTATGGTGTGCCCGTCTCGTCTAACCAACCAACGCACAACATCTTGGGTCAGTTGTTTTGTACACGCCGCCTGAATCCGCCGCCGCCGATGCTTGCTTGTAATAATACAGGGAAAAATAAAGTACAGCAGGAGAGTTTAGAAAACAGCCGCGGATCCCCCAAGACCCCTAGTCACACCTCCCATCCTTCCACCCGGTCCGCCACCGCTGCTCCCAAAGGTTGCAGTCGAACACGGGCTTGCCCAGCTTCCTGTTGACGTCGTTGTGCGCGTTGCAGAGCCAGTTGCCGAACTCGTCGCGCGTGCGCACCCGCAGCGGCTCCCGCCTGAGATAGTCACGGAAGTCGTCGGCGCACACCCAGCAGGGGTACAGCTTCGAGAAGAGCCGCATGAAGCCCGACAGGTCCGACTGCTCCGCGGGGGTCGGCCGCTCCGGGTACTGCGCCGCGATGGTGTGCAGCAGCGTCCACGTGCCACGGCCCAGCGTCTCCACGTCGGCAGGGCAGTCGGATGGCGGTCGGGGCGAGGCCGCGACTGCTCCTGCTCCTGCTCCTGCTGGGGCTTTGAGGAGCGACTTGCTCTGCGCCGCCCAGTCCTTCATCGTGCTGCATGTCCGGCATCTGTCGGAGGTTGGGGTTGTTTGTTAGCCGAGTCAGTAGACCTAGACTATTCTTCTTCTTTCCCCCGTGATGCGGGCCTTACGGTTTCCCATCTTTGCCCAGCACAACACCTCCTTTTGTCATCTTTGGTATCGTAGATCCCGATCCCGAGTCAACACCAGTGGCCGGGGGCTGTGATGACTGGTCGCCAGCTTCTGGCTCGCTCGAGTCCGCGGCCATGGCTGCTGATCTGTCTATTGTCGCCTCGCTTCCTCAAAAGTCACCCTGCTGGCGCAAAGTAGAGTATGGGGTCAAATCGAAACGAGACGTATATGAATTTTGCTAGTAATAGGCAACACGAGAGTATGAAAACAACGCTCTTGGTATTACAAACATGAACCCCCTGGAGGCTGATTGGTAATGCGGAAACTGGCCGTCATGCCTGCGACTTTTCTGGCGTGTTCGGCGCCGACAGGGGTGTGGGTAGCTGTTGAAAGTGCCTATAGTCTTATCGATAGAAGCTGTCTCACAGCTCTAGTGCCCCGCGGACAGGGACTTGCTAACCCGAAGCTTGACATCAGTATTCATCATATAATTGTAATGAGAACAGTGTTTGGGTTGTGCTATTTGTTTCGTTTTCGGGGGCAGCTGAAAGACACGTCCCTACCACCATGGCAAACGACAAGATCCCCGTTTTGCTCCTCAAGACAAAGTCCACACCTGCCGATGCATACGAAGAGGTCTTCTCCCGAACCCATGATGGCAACGTCTTTGAGCCCATTTTCATACCGGTGCTCGAGCACAGGTTTCTAGATGACGGCATGAGCCAAGTCAGACCCCTACTCAGGCAGCGTGGGATTGGCAAGGGCCCAGACTGCAAATATGGCGGCATGGTGTTTACATCTCAGCGGGCCGTCGAAGCCTTTGCCAGTCTAGTTGCCGAAGGAGCAGGAACTGGTACCGACGAAGACCTCCCCCCCCCTCTTTTATTCCGTCGCCCCAGAAAGTTCGTCTAAGCTCACCATTCGAGTACAGGCGAATTAGACCCGCGCTGGCCGCATCTGCAGGACATACCCATCTACAGCGTCGGGCCGGCGACGACACGCGCGCTCAAGGCCATCCCGCAGCAGCCGGCCCTCAACGTCTACGGCGAGCACACGGGCAACGGCGAGACGCTCGCGCCCTTCATCCTGGACCACTACGGCGAGTGGTACAAGGACCGCGAAGCCAAGCCGCCGCTGCTCTTCCTCACGGGCGAGGTCAGGCGGGACGTGATCCCCCGCGTGCTGATGGACGGGTCGCTCCCCGCTGAGAGGCGGGTACGGGTGGACGAGGTGGTGGTGTACGGGACCGGGGTGATGCGGTCGTTCGAGGACGAACTCCGCAGGAAGTTAGATGGGCTGGCGGGATGCCGCACGCTCTGGGCCATCGTGTTCTCGCCGACGGGCTGTGACAGCATGCTGCGGGGGATGGGTCTCATCGGGGCCGACGCCGAGGCCGTGGCGCGGCACGACCGGTCCGGGCAGAGGAGGCTGGTGGGCACCATCGGGCCGACGACGAGAGCTCACCTGGTGGACTCGTTTGGGTTCGAGCCGCATATGTGTGCGGACCAGCCCAGTCCCGAAGGCGTCTGGGCCGGCATTACCAAATATATTAGTAATTTGAGATGATACGTGTGTCACGGAATCGTGGGAGTTGATGCTAAGCTGCTTGGCATCTTGACTATCAGTAAATTGCACGAGAGGGGATACAGAAGGAGTGAGAGAAAAGAAAAGAAAAGAAAAGAAAAAAAAAGCAGCCAGGTACGGTTTTGCGACTTTGTACCCTCGAAAAGAGAAAGCAATCAGATGTGCGACGGCACTGCCAATCCGTGGCTCAGTTGCAATCAGACCGCCATCCCACCGCCATCAGAGATGTGCTATTTTAGTTTTGGCGGACAGTCACTGCCCGCTATTACCCCACTCGTGGTGATATCAATAGCGTGCGTGGCTGGCGGTGACGCCAACCTTACAGCGTCTTTATGGAGCATAATCCATGACCGAATCCATTCCTTCATGCATCATTTCAGGCGGACATCGACGTTGCCCAGCATTCTTTTTCTGCTGCTGCTGCTGCTGACAACGTTTGACACCGTTTTACTTCAAATGGCTATCTGAGGGGGATGTTATAAACCCTCCATGAAAGGTTTCTCACGACCTTGTCTTTTGTGCCTTCATCCTTTTGGCTTCTCCAAGTCGTTCAAAGATACGGGAAACGTCCAAAGCCGGCCCTCCAATCTTTTACTCCACTGACGTCGTCATACGTTTCCCACCCAAAACCGCAAAACCACTCACCCAACGCTCCGTCGAGTATACAGACAGACCAAAAAAAAAGACGCTCCACTGCATGCGCACGAACCCGGAATGACGAGCCTCAACTCCGCAATGAACTACTACCACGGCAGCAACTCGCCCCCAAGCTCGTCGGGTGCAGCAACACCCACCACCTCCGCATCCGCCAGCTCCTCGGGCCTGTTTGGCGGCGGCCTGTACAGCGCCTTTGGCGGCCTGATCCGCCGGTGGTCTAGCGACCCCAACGGCGGCGGCATCCACGGCCTCGACGACGAAGGCGGCGACTACCACAACGATCGCGGCAGCAGCAGCGCGCGTGGCACCGGGACCGGAACCGGCACCACCGGCATGTACGACAACGGCAGTTACCGCCCGGCGCACCGCCCCCGCGCGCCGTCGCCGCTCCGCCCTCCCCCGCTGGAGCCCCTGGTGCTGCGCGGGTTCCGCGACGACACCCCGGACTCGGCGCGGCTGCTCACCTCGCCCGTCGCCGAGGAGATACGCATCATGGTCCCCGAGCGGCTGCGCATAGAGGAGGACTGGAAGCTGGTCTACAGCCTGGACCAGGACGGGGCGAGCCTGGCCACGCTGTACGAGAAGTGCGCGCCCTTCAGGGGCCGGCGGGGCGGTTTCGTCCTGGTCGTGCGGGACGAGGACGGAGGGGTGAGTTCTTCTTTGTGCTGCACTCCCTGTGCATACTGGCGGGGATCGCCCGGCCTTTGATTTCGTCGTCGTTGGAACTAACACATCCGGTTCGCCCGTGCAATGCAGACCTTTGGCGCCTACCTCTCCGAAGCACCGCACGTCGCCCCCCACTTCTTCGGCACCGGCGAGTGCTTCCTCTGGCGCGCCTCCCTTCTCACCCCCTTACCTCCCCCACCGTCCGCCGACACAACCCACTTGACCGGCCGCACGACCACAATCCCCTCACAACCCAACGCGACGACGCGGCTGGCCCCTCCACCCCTGATTCCTATATACGACACGGATCTCGAGACGCAAGGGACGAGCGCGTACGACCTCCTGGCGGACGACGACCGCGACTTTACAGCAGCAAGCCAAAACAAC
>JARHUK010003548.1:0-12397 GCA_031001725.1 Pseudopyricularia javanii | reverse complement strand
GGTCTTTGGTTGGGTTTTACCAAGTTGGCGGGTTGCGGATGAAGTACTTTTGAAGCGGGAAATAGGCGGTAAGATGGAAATAAAAAATAAAAGCTAAAAAAATAAAATAAAATAGTTATAAAACCGAAATAAAAGAACACAGCCAAAGTTAACCTGTGTGTTTGTTAACTTACCATCGTCGATGGAAGCTTGATGGACCAAAACCTGCCCACGACCAAAGTAAAACCGTTGCACGTGGTCTACCAACGTGTCGCTTTCCCCATCCCCCATTGCCATTTCACGCAGAGTTAATTTGGCTCTCAACCTCAATGCGGATTTGAGTACGGCAGATGAGCTCCGCCGATCCAAAAGCAGCTGCTGCAGACACAGAATATATCAACAACACGGGCAAATTTGGATCTAGACTACAGTAGACCGTGCTTCTATGCATAACATCAAATAATGCATTAGGGTGACGCTTGGCCCCACCTTTTCCACCTAAAGCTCTTTGCTTGCCGAGCGCCGGGCTCGGGCTCACGCCAAATATCTTCCGCGGGGCAGTCGAAATGACGAAAGCGGGTGGGTCTTTTTGCATCTCGACGGCAGTCGGAGCAGTCCCAGGCACACTGTCGGCATTTTTTCGTCCTTTGCAGTTGATCATCAGGGCGACTTCCGGCAAACAGGCTGACTGATGAGACAATAGGTTCCTCTCCCACATGCCAAACCCCAAT
This sequence comes from Pseudopyricularia javanii, assembly GCA_031001725.1. Classification (NCBI taxonomy): domain Eukaryota; kingdom Fungi; phylum Ascomycota; class Sordariomycetes; order Magnaporthales; family Pyriculariaceae; genus Pseudopyricularia; species Pseudopyricularia javanii. The sequence continues at coordinate 11,687 of JARHUK010003548.1, read as the reverse complement.
ACTCCGAGGAAACATCCCCTACTGAGCAGGCCTCTCTTCTGGACATCACTAGCAACCCTCGCGCTGGCTTTCATCCTGGCCAGAGCAATCCCACGCCTCACCCTCCTGAGCACCCACCTCCATCTCAAGCCCACCACAGCAGCCAGGATGTCCACATACGCCAAGGAGCTCGAGGTCGCGCAGCTGGCCGTGCAGCGCGCCGCCATCCTGACCAAGCGAGTCTTCAACGAAAAGGCCAAGGGCACCGTGTCCAAGGACGACAAGTCCCCCGTCACCATCGGCGACTTTGGCGCTCAGGCCCTCATCATCGCCGCGCTCAAGGCCAACTTCCCCGACGACGAGATCGTCGCCGAGGAGGAGGCCGACGCCCTGCGCGGTGACGAGGCCCTCAAGGCCACCATCTGGGACCTTGTGCGCACCACCTCGCTCGACGACGGGGCCGCCGAGCAGGCGCTCGGCGGGCCTGTCGGTAGCGTCGACGAGATGCTGGACCTCATCGACCGCGGCAAGAGCAAGGGCGGCGACAAGGGCAGGATATGGGCCATCGACCCCATCGACGGCACAAAGGGCTTCCTGCGCGGCGGCCAGTACGCCGTCTGCCTCGGCCTCATGGTCGACGGCGACGTCAAGGTCGGCGTCCTCGGCTGCCCGAACCTGCCCGCAGACGACGCCGCCCCGCTGACCGCCGACCTGGGCACCAACGCGACCGACGAGGGCCGCGGCGTCCTCTTCTCCGCCGTCCTGGGCAGCGGCGCCGGCAGCAGGCCCCTGGCGACGGGCGCGCTGGCCGGGCCCGCAAAGAGCATCTCGATGCGGCCGCTGGCCGACATGGCGAGCGCCACGTTCTGCGAGAGCGTCGAGGCCGGACACTCGTCGCAAGGGGAGGCCGCGCAGATCGCCCAGAGGCTGGGCATCACGGGCGCCAGCGTCAGGATGGACTCGCAGGCCAAGTACGGCTCCATCGCCCGGGGCGCCGGCGACATCTACCTCAGGCTGCCGACCAGCAAGACCTACCAGGAGAAGATCTGGGACCACGCCGCCGGGGACCTGATCGTGCGCGAGGCTGGCGGGCAGGTCACCGACACCGAGGGCAGGAGGCTCGACTTTAGCAAGGGTCGGACGCTGGCCGAGAACAAGGGCGTCGTGGCCGCTCCCGCTGCGGTGCACGACCAGGTGCTGAAGGCCGTTCAGGAGGTCTTGGGGAAGAAGTAGACGGGTCAGATGTAGATGCAGCAAAAAATGGTGGACCATGGCCGATCTTTTGAACGCCGTCTATGTGACATTGATGTACAGCAAAAAAGCCCAGCCACGTATGCACAAAAACACGGTAATTGTACACGAGCTCCCTGCTCCAAGAATATTTCTTCCGCCCCTTCCCAACCCCACCGAAGAGAACCCATAGTATATAGTACATGGATAGCACCAGCCGACCAAACGAGACCCCTCATTTGACCTTTTTCTGCTTGAGCTTGATGGTCTCGTCGTTGACAAAGATGCCCTTGCCCTTGTACGGCTCCGGGCGGCGCCACTTGCGGCAGGCGGCCGCGAAGGACATGACCTCCTCTCTATTGATGCCCTCGAGAAGGATGCGTGTCGGTTGCGGGGTGCTGGCTTTCATACCGAGCGGCAGGCCGAGCTCGACGGGGTGCGAGAAGCCGAGCTTGAGGCAGACGAACTTTTGTCCGGGGTACTCCTCCTTCTCGGGGCGGTCCTCGACCGTGGCACGGTAGCCGATGCCCACCATGCGGAGGATAGCCGTGTGTCCTTCGGATACGCCTATTATGTGCCGTTGGATGTATGCCCACGTTGTGCCTGGAGTTGGTAGGCAGTTTGGTTAGCGCTGTTTCTTTGTCCTTTTTTTCCTGCGCCAAGGTCTTTCGGCACAAATCGACTGGCAAGATGCCGTGACGGAGGGCTACACACCCCACATCTCGCGCTGGTGCTTCTCCTCCCTGTCCTCGACGCTCAGCGTCGTCTTCCTCGCGTCCGCATCCTGGTCAAAGTGGATGTACGAGGGCACATCCAAGCTCAGCTTGCCGAGCGGGCCCTCGACTGTCACCGTCTTCTTGTAGATCTTCTTGTACGTCGTCACGTCCTTCTTGAGCCATGGCTCCGAGACGGTGAGTGTGACGTTGGGCGGGATGGATATGGGCGTCCGGCCGAGCTTGGACCGGGCGGCCGTCGAGGCGGAGAAGGGCCGGTGGAGGGCCGGGACGAGGAAGCTCGGGATCGTCGACGGGGCGGCGGCGGCGGCGGTGCACGTGGACGCGGATGCGTCAATGGCGCGGACGAGCGCCCGGCCGTTGCTGCGGGCGAACATGGCTCGGGGAATGGGTGGTGTGTGGTGTCGGGTTCGCGGCTTGCACAAAACACCCCCGTCTTTGACAAGCTGCGACTCGGAGTGGCTTGTCGCGATTGTCTTTGGAGAGCTCCGACTTTTTTGCCCCATTGTCGAACGCACATATCACGTGATGCTGCGAAAAGAAGTGGGGTCATTTTTGGTGGAGTTGATTGTTGCGCATCATTCTTGGCTTTGCTGCTTGCTTCTGTTTGAACCTACAATACAACTAATTACAGCTTTAGCAATTGAGATAATTCAGGCAATTTTTGCAACACTGGATGAGGGGATCTTTGTAGGGATAAGGAAATTGAGGCTTCTATATCGCGGTTGGGGGAATACCTTACATACAGTGGCGACTGTGAATGGGACAGCAGCTCGCAATGCCGTTTGTCCTTATATTGTCGACGGGAAGCAGTCTAGAGTAGGTACCCAATTGTTTGTATACCGGCCCAGCTTTGCAATCGTATTTCAGGACGGATTTTCGAGCTTCTAGTTGAGCCAAAGTCATCTTCAGCTCAATCGATTTTAGTTGTAAACCATTTTGTCTACCCGTCCAGAATAGTCAAGCAATGAACCAAATTTGCTAGTCATATCCTCCTCACCTTTCAATCCTTCCATTCCTTCCGTTTCCTACAGTACCTAATTTGAACAACTGATTTACACACCCACCAACCAACACACTCGTGCCTGCCAAAACTCCCTCTCTCATTACACCAACCATTCATCCACTCGTCTCCCAAATCCTAGACCATGCAAACCACACTCGTTTGACGTTCCTAAAGTACCTACCAGAAAAGAAGAGGAAAAGCTCATCGGTACACTGATGCACACTCATTGACCATTTACTTCTTCTTGCGATGCGTTTTCGAACCTCTCTAGCGGCGCTGCCGGCTACGATACTAGTGGTCCTATTACCACAATGTTCCGCCGCCCTCAGCTGGGGAAACCGTGGAAAGTTGTCGTCGCCACGAACGGCGCACGAGGCCGTGTTGCACAATGGCGATACATTCGATCAGATTTCTGCGATCAAACCTGGCGTCCTTGTCGATGTCTACTCCGACGCCCTGCGCCAGCTGCAACAGCTCGAATCAGAACCTCTTTGCCATCGTATCGCCGCTCGCCTTCTCGTCACCAACTGCCAGCTCCTCGATGGCAAGGATGAAGCCACAGTTCTGACGGACAGCGGGCGCCAAATAAGAGATTTCGTCGAGGCATACGCAGCTAGTCTTGCCATTTGCGACCTCGAACGGGGCGAGTTCTTCATTCCGTCAGCATGTTCACCGTTCCGGGAAGCTACACTCACACAAGTCTCGACCCAGCGTGACTTGTCTCTACATGTATCCTCGTCTCAGATACAGTCTTGTATTTCGGGACTCAAGTCACCCGATTCGGCATGGGGAACATACATCAGTTATAGACACAAGGCGCTGCAATTTTGCGAAGCAGCCAGGGTAGATCAGGAGAAGAGTGAGTAAGCTTGATATATATCTCTGAGCGGCTGTTCAATTCAGCTAACCCTTGCACGTAGCGCAAAACATTCTACTCTTCCAGAAGCTTATCAGAGTCACTGAGCAGCTGGTGACAGGTGTTGAACTTGATCTACAAAAACGAATGGACATTCTCGACGAGCGAACTCGCCAGGCAGACAGTGCCCTAGACCGCCTCAGTCCCAAGCTACACGGTATACACGAAAGCCTGCGAAACATCCAGGACAGCCATGATGGTCTGAAAGACGCCTTGAGGAGATCAGCCGGCGTTGTCCGAACTGGTCTTGATGACGCGAGCTCCCTGCAACAGCTGCTCAAAGTCATGATTGAGGTTGTTCTCCAACAACAATCTGAAGTGGCTGCCGCACACGAGACCTCAATTCAGAGCTATGGATCAATCGCGGCTGCTACCATTAAAACGTCTGACGAACTGGGATTGCTGCTCTCTACGCTCTCAACTGCAGTAGCCACCTCCTTTAACCTCAACCACCAAATCGTTAGTAATCTCTCTGACCCAATTGTCGCAACTCTCGCCGCTAACGACATAGCAGGAGCTTTCCCGGATTGAGGCTGCCGAGCTTTCCAACCGCCAGTTCCACATCGCCAGCGTGAGTGTCGCAGTCCCGTCTTTGTGTGTTGGACGCTTGCTGACTACCATTACTAAGGGCTTGGTACGCCTTGAAAACATGACTGGAGAACTGGCCAACAAGTATGATGACTACTCAGCCAGCCTAGAATCAGCCCGAGACATGGCAAACAACATCTTCCACACGCTGAATGACGCAAACACGCTTGCCGCTGCCACCAAAAACACGTTCGCTTATTGGTCGAGTGGCTGGCTGACTTATGCATCTTTCCCCATCGGTTTTGTCCTCGCAGGCTCATACGGCCTCTCGCCTTCACTGCCACGGAACTTGTTGCTGGCAGCCATTGGGGAGGGCTTTGCCTTGCTGTGGTCATCCTGCACCTCAGTGAGCACATGGTCGTTGGTGTGGCCGTCAATCATCTCTCACCAGTTCTCCGGCGCCTCTATCAATGCCACTTCCCAAATCCAGCTGTGAAGTTTCCAGCGTTCACGCATGACAGTCGTTCAGAGAGCTCCTGCCTTATCTCATAACTGTGTATCAGACTGGCTTCAGAGCGCATGGTTATTTCTTTGCTTTTTTGAACTCTCTCTGAATAAGTTTGCTCGTTCTGAATTCTTTTTACTCTTTCTTGGAACCTATTGAACACATAAATGGCAGAGGGATAACCCTCAGGCGGGAAAAAAGGCATATTCTTCAGGGATGGGGTTGAATCCTCCACAGGGTTTGTATTGGCGCATTGGGGCCTGCGAGGTTGCAAAAACGGTCTGAAACTTTACAGTCCAAATACCTTCCAACCATTAAGCTGGGTGTCGTGTTGCTTTTTCCATTCACTACATCGATGACTAGGTAGACATTTATTACAGCAAGTGCGAATTTCTGAATAGTCCTTTGTTCCGGTTCTTGCAGCCTTCAGAAGGCATCCGGCATACAAGGCAGGCTGGCGGGAAGCCAAGCTGTTTTTCAGGTGGAATTGTGTACTGATGGAATCGTAATTATCTGTTACTGGCCCATCGTCGGCCAAGCGTGACTCACTTGTGCAGAAATCTAGATACTTTGCCCAATGCTGGGGTTTCCACAGGTAGCATGTCGGCCAAAGAAGAAGCTGAACATGCAGCCCGGGAGACTGCCGGCAGCTATGGCTTTCTTGAGGGGGCATGATGGATCAAATCGACAAACTGAGCGAGAATACCGCCGGATTAAGTTTTTCCAGCTGCTCGCGGATGCCACCGCGCAGGGTCTCGTCAAGAAAATGCAGCGTCATGTAAGCTGATCAGCAGTTTTACATTATAAACTACGTCCAGGTATGCTACACGATGGAGCACTAGCGTTAGCGATACCGAGGAACGTTTACGGTCCAATACTGCCTAAAAGAAGTTAGTTGGGTCCGCTCGCTTACTATTTGAAAATGCCTCGCCATTACTTAAGACATTGTTAAATTCACTATAATGTTCAAAGTTTGTCTTTATAAGCCTCTCTTAGGTATAGGGAAGCAGGGGAACGCTTTACCACACGCGAAAAGTCACGACGACGACCACAAGACTGGGGCTTATTATTGACCAAGTTTCTTAGCACGCACTGCTGGCATATACCAGCGCCTCTCTAGACTAAACACCTGGGGGTTGACATAGGTTTTCCAATAGCCCTTATAATGATTTGACAGGATGAGAGCCATACGGTTCCCCCACTAGTCGCGGTTGCAGTTCATCGTTCCCCAGTCGCAACCGATAGGAACCCAGGATCCAGCGCTCAGGGAGCTAAGAGCTCCGCAGATTTGGTCTCGAGTTTGGAGCTAAACATGATATTAGTTTCTTGTTCGAAAATAACGTACTTGGATTTCGACATATCAACTTACGGCTTCGTTCTGGCGAGGCTCAACGACGCTGTAGGCAACAGCAAGAGTGGCGAAAAGGAGGGGAGTGAAATACTTCATGATGAATGGATTTGTAATGTTATACGAAGTCTTAATCGGTAATGTTTTGATGAAGATGTTTTTGTGTAGAATGATTTGAGAGTAGGATGTTTTGAGAGTAAGTTGCAGGAGGTAGGCCGGAAGGGAAATGGCAATTTATAGACATGAGCGCGATGAGGTTTACATATGCAGCCACTTGTGTTTTGTCCCCTCCCTAGGCAATAAGTTAATTTGGAAGACGAGGGTTGAACCTAGGACTCACCGAAACTAAGCTATCCGTAAATTGCTATCTTATTCTGACAAGTCGCAGGCTCTATTAAAGTGTTATATATATTAAGCTTGTAGCTTGCATTATGAGTTGTATTAAAAATGCGGTCGTCTCCTTGCTACCTAACCGGAGAAACAACTACCAAATGCGAAATTTTCCATTACCTAAGAGGGGGCATGCAGGCAACCTGGTTACTGTACTAGCGGATGACTCGGCTTCCAAGGGCTCTCCCGAACGATAGTTATTTATTATAATTCAAACAGAAATAGGCGAGGAGAACATAACTTCTGATTCTCTTCAACCCCTTTATGCGAAGAGCTTAGTATAATACGAGCCGGCTAAAACGAATCTTTTAAGCCTAAACTTTGAAAAGTCGCAGGGCTGGTGAACGTTACCCCAGGTGGTGTGTAAGAGTAACTCCCTCCTGCCTGAACGTAATTAGACGATTATCTAACCCGAAGATGTTGTTGACAGTTAATAGTTATAATCGTGCGAGGCCTATCTACGGAGCTTTTCGATAATCTAGGTTCCAGGTTACCAATGCCTCCGAACTATAAGTTGTTCCATTGCTGGCGAAATATGTTTGGACTTATACTAAAAGATAGTGACAAACGAGTGTTTATACTCGCTATAAACACGACACCTCGGTAACACTGGTGGGGCTCTTTAAGCGAGCGTCTGGCCCCATATGTCAAACCAAAAGGAGTTTAAACTTTATTTCCTGATATGCCAAGCTAGCGGAGTGAAAATCTTAATTTATCTGCATATTGAATTAAATTGGTTTAAAAAAACCTAGCTCGGTACGATTATGTACCCGAATACGATTCAGCGTTGGCTTATGACGAAAACGTTCTGGCACGGGGATATACACGTACTTATAGCTACCATGATAGCTATAAGTAAATGGTATGTCGGCTGCCTTTCGAGCAGTTAGCTGTTCCGGGGTGTGCATAATAGTAGTTAAAGATCGATCGTATTCTTGCTCACCATTGATAGTTTTAGGATCCCAACGAATCCTGTATCATTTCCTGTCAAGATTGGAGTTTAATTCTTTTTGGTGACAAGCTGTCCAGGAGCTAAGGGTATGTAGAAGGATATTATTAGACTTGGACCCAGAACCTAACATATGCACTTATGAAGGGTATTCATCTTACGACCGACTAGAGTGTGGAAAATCACCATCAGGTCGCTGCCTGCAAAACATCGGTGACAGGAAGTCTAGTCGATTTTCAATAAGTTGTTATAACTAAAGCTATCGGTCGATGCAAACAAGATATCATTCATGAAGCCCAGTGCAGTCCCTATCCCCAACGCCGCTGGGATCCCTCCCTATGCAGCTACCAGAAACGGCACTCAACCCTGTCTCCATTAAATACATACCTCCTGAAATGTCTGCTAGCGCCCGAGTCGTGCCCTCAGCCGTACTTCCCTCGTAATGCATTTCGCAATCGTGGATCAACCCCCTTATTTCCCCCCATCTGGCCGTCTCCCGGAGGTACCTCCTGTCGTATGCAGCCATTGCCTTGAACCAGAACGTGCCACCGTCCTCGCAGGTAACTTCGACGGCGTTACAACGGTATTCCGGAAGGGTGCAATGGCTCCGTATGTTCTGCGGCGGCAGACGGTCGAGGAGTCTGCGCAGGACCGGACAAAAGAACAGTCTGCGGCTGGGTCCGTAGGCCCTATGCACGATACAGGACTGGAGGCTGAAGGCGCGGAGGTTGGGAAACCTGTCGCGGACGGTGGAGACGATGGAGACCCACGGATTGTCGTCGGCGGTGGGGTTGGTTGTGAAAAAGTTGATATTTCGGAATTCCAAGGCCTCAAGTCGTTGACCGTCCAGGCACGAAAGAAGACGATGGATGGGCCCCACGTGCATATCCCCACAGGAGTCTTGAATCCGCAGTTTTCGGATGGGTACTGTTCCGTTCGACTGGCAGAGACTGCCTATACAGCGCCTTACAGTTTCTGCGCAACCGCCGAATGAAAGGGTGTCGAGGTGTTTTGTCGACAAGACCAACGCATCGAGGAACGGAAACACCGACGCTTTGAGTTCCGGATGAGTCAGGTTGATGCTTAGTTTACGCGTGTTGGTGGCCAAGTTGGCTGAGAACGAAGCCCACCGTGGCGGGTTGCTGGTCGGGAGGAGGGAGCCACCGGGGATAGGGTGACTGTAGCCCCCAAAATCAAGCTCCAGGGACCTTGCAGCAACCGAGTAATCGGGGTCTGCGGCAAGAACGGATAGGATCGAGATGATATCGCCGGGGGTCATTATGGCCGCACTGTCAAGTCCCCAGAACGGGATACTGATGCTGGTGGTGTTGTGTATTATGAATGAGGTGCAGTTCGGGAGACAGTCGCGGACGCAGTGTAACAGGTCCAGAGCGGCAGGGCTTTTCACGTTTATGTAGTCCGAGCCGTCATTTTGGCGCACCCAGTCCTTCTTCCAGTCCTCAATGCGTGGGTCGCTGGGCGTGAGTGGTTGCCATGAGGTTATTCGCAGAGTGCGGACGCAACGGCCCAACAGCTTGGAGCTGGCTATAGAGCGAAGCCTAGCCAAACTGTCACGGGTAAGATTCGTGCTGGTAACATAGAAGAACTGCTCCACAAAAGAGTCGAAGGCGGCGGCACAGAGTTGTCTGGCAACCTGCCTGACCGCCAAAAGGTCGTCGCCATCCAGGTGGTCGACAATTTGAATGAGTAGCTCGGGGCAAAGTGACGCCAGCCCTGGTTGAATCATTGCCATCTCATTCTGGGCTTCCGAACTTTCGCTGTTTCAAATTCTATGGTGGCAGTGATGACCAGTTTCGGTTTTCATGGTAAGCTGCAGGTTTTGCTGGCTGACGCTTGTGTAGCGTGATGCTGATGACCAGTGTTGCTTTTTCAAGTTCGCCCGCAACATCCAATGATGAGCCTTTCTTGGCAGCGGTAGGTAAGCACAGCTTGTAAAAACCATACGTGGGAAGCAAATCTCGTCAGGTGCACTGGGAGATGACGTAGCCTGGATCTGGTATAAAGACTGAGTTCAGAGTCTCTGTCGTTTCCGGAAGCCGCAAACACACCACAGGTACAGATGCGACGGAGAGGCCAACCACAGGCCCGCAATTCTTATAGCGATGACCAAGGCGTCAGCCCCAGCAACAGCCTTACCGATACTATGATGAGGACTCTCTTATCTACCAGCAACGATGCAATCAATCTTTTTTTTCTGGTGGCGGAACAGCGTGGTACAGAAAGTGTGCAGCATCACACCCAAAATCGCCCAGATTCAATTTCTGTCATAACCGAAGTTGCTCCTCTAAGCAGATCACAAAACTCCATTTGTCTGTTGCGTCGGCCACCGACACGGACTTTCACGTCTTGGACACCTATACAGACTAGTCTCGCTAGTGGAGGCCATCCCTATTCCGTTAGCAGAGAGAAAAATCCGAGTCACCTTTGCGTTAGCTGCTTAGGGTTAGGGCTGGAGTTTACCTTTGCTAGTTCGCTAGAGCTGGTCCAATAGAGTCGAGAAAGGTAAGAAAGCCAGACAACATCTACTCCAACATAATGAATGACCACGGTTTACGGTGTAGTTTAACGTGCAAAACTGTCGCTAGTACGGAGAACTCACACGGAGTACGGGTATTGCTCAGGGGTTCTGACGCGTCTCACTGTCAACCATTCAAGGACAACTACTAGTCTTTGCAATTTCAACTTGTGTAAACTGTGTGACTATGTATTTATAAGCATTGGGCGGGTGAGTCACATGCCAATAGTGATGACTCCCACTCAACCTTCAATGTGTCACACTCCTATGTTTCCTTTAGGAAGGGGGTGGCATCTATAGGTTTGACCACGTCCCAGTCCCAGACCCCTAACCGAACACTGGACTCGCTAGAACTGTATACACACCCGACAAGCATCAATCCCACTACTTTGTATTTCAAGGCGCTGTTGCCATCGCAAACGAAAGCACCAATCAGAAACTGTGCATACATTTTGGGGAGCACTTCTCCACCCACACCTGATGGTAGGGACAGTAAGTATAAGAAGGGGTCTTCCCCCGGAGGGAGAGTGAACGGAAACTCTCTTCTTTCTTTTTCTCTCGTCGTTCTTTTTCTCTCGTCGTTCTTGCAGAACAACACTGGATAGGGTCCATTATCATAGCACTCCGCTACACTGCGCTCATTCTCATCTTATCCTCATCCTTCATTATTCTTAGCAAGGAAAAAAACTAACGTAGTGCCCATCTCCATTTTGATTTCTTGTGCTCTCTCGCTACGACTCCCGGAAAAGAGGAACTTTAGGAAAGACTAAGTTTTAAACCATGGTGTTACGACCAGCCAGCAACGGTCGCAACCGGTACATAAGGAACGCAGAGCGGGGCCCACCCCCTCATATACTCCAACTGAGGAACCCACCCCACTTATCCAAATTACGTAAGGACTCACATAATCTCCTCCGACTTAATCATCAAAATCGCGAAATGATCAAGTTGATCAACACAGCCTGATTATCCTAATTATGAAATAATCAAAACGATTACAAAAGGCTGCTGGGCAGCCCTACGACTATATAAACCCATATTTTTTACTATGTAGATAGCTTTAGTTTTAGGATTATTCACCAATAATTAACTTGCCAATTAATCTGTTCTTACATATTAATTTCGATTATAATTTCACCCCCAGCCTATTACCAATCCCCAATTTATTCGCATTTATTTTAACCCAAAATACTTTACATTAAAACAGGTACCAATATTTTAATCGTAATATTTTAACTACTCCTGTTTAATACCTTGCTTTAAAAGCAAACGCGAACAATATCCACGATATTTTTATCCGCAGCTACCAAAACTCCCACCTTAGGCGCCTTTGCCTAAGGTAAAGCCTTTTAAAGACCCGATATAGACGATCTTAATATAAAAGACATTGATAAATCCGACAACGATAACGACGACGAGGAAAAACTCCGCAAACAGTTTGCCAAAATTATTAGAGAAAAAAAGCAGTTCCAAACCCGCCAGGAGGAAAGCCTGGCCATTATCGAAAATCTCCAAACCCAGGCCCAGCGAATCCAGATTTTGGAAAAACAAATCCAAACCCTAAAC
>JARHUK010003478.1:0-13813 GCA_031001725.1 Pseudopyricularia javanii | reverse complement strand
GAAAGTGGCGGAGTAGATATTTTTAGGGGCCCATCAGCTGGGGGGGCCCATCAGGGGGTGGCCAACGTTACCCGTACCTAGGTATTGTAGGTAGGTAGGCAGGTAGATACAGTACGTGTGCCTATGCTGCTGCCATATCTGATGAGCTGCGCACAACTTTGGGGGTCAGGGCTACTGCACACTCAAAACAAACAAAGCTATGAGCAGGAAAGTCGAGGGCCTTGACAGGTAAGGGTGTAGAAATAGACATTTACCGGTCTGCAGAAAATGTAAAATAATGCCACCAACTCCCACCCACAAAACTCCCACCAGCCATTCATGTACGGCCGGTCAAACAAGACAAATATAGTTTCGGCCCTTCCAAGCAACAAAAACGAACAAAGCCCCCTCCACATAAAACATCATCAACTCATGCACAGCTCTCAACCCTCGCCCTCATCAAACGGCTCGACTCTCAACATGATCTCCTCCAGGAACCCCTCCAGAAACGTCCCGCTCGCGTCCTTCCCCGTATCCATCCCGACCGGCTCCGACTTGTCGTAGTGGTCAATCTCCTTGCAAGCGTGCGCGAGCCTGTACACCAACTTGCGGATCTTCTCGTGCGCCGCCTCGGCCCTCTGCTGCCGCGGCGTCGGCGCCGGCATTCCCCCGGCGTACTGCGATGGTGCCCCCGGGGGCATCGCCTGTATTTGCTGCTGCAGCCGGATCTGCCGCCGCTTGAGCGCCTCCTCGAGAGCCGGGAAGATGACGTCGTTGAGCGCGTCCATCTCCCCGTTGGCAGGGGCCGGGGCCGGCGACGGGAAGTCCTGGAGCTGTGGCGTGCCGGGCTGTTGCAGCTGGTGGTGGTGCTGGAATGTGGTCTGCGTCGGCCGCGGCGTGGGGAGTTCTTGGTGCACCGGCGGTTCCGGAGTGTCCTTCCGTGTTTGGTACGAGGGGTGCGGAGGGAGCTCCTGCTGTTGTGAATGCCTCGGTACCGGTGGCTGCTGGTAGTGGCGTTGTTGTGACGGTGCTGGCGGTTGGCTGGGCCCTTTGGCCCTGAATGGCGGTATCTCAGGGAGCTTGATCGGGCCAATATGGGGCAATGGCTTTTGGGCTTGAGCGGCGCTCGCCCCTGACTTCGACACAAGTCCTGTTCGCTCCTTGTGGCCGGGCTCTATCATGTTCCCTATGTTCATGCCGTCCATCTCGCGCTGTAATTGCTGCTGCAGCTCCCTGTCATAATCCGGCGAGGGCGCACCCTCGAAGCTGACCGGCGCCGGCTTCAACACCGCCCGCGGCGTCTCTGGCTCCCTCTCGATCTTCTGCACCGACGTCTTCCCCGGGGAGTTCGGCACCATCTTCCTCTGCGGGCTGACCTGTCTTGACTTGACCGTGTCATTGTCCAACTGGAGCGGCGACAACCTCTTGGTCGGGCTCTCGCTGCGATACCGTGACCTGCCCTGGTCATTTTCCGACTCTTTCGACCTCGTGGCCCGCGCGTTGGTGGCGGCCTCGTCCATGGGGTTCAGCAGTCCGGGACCGTGGACGACGTTCCCGCGGTCTCCGACGAGCCTGACCGTGCCAAAATCCCACATGTCCTCGTTGACCGCCGCCCGGTCGGCAGCCTGCTGCAGGCGTTGCTGCTCGTCATCGGACGGGCTGTCCAGCTCCTCGTCGTTCTCTCCCTTGTGTGTAGCGGACCAGCGACTATGGCGCTCGATCAGCTCTGTCAAGTAGCTGGTCTTCTTGGCGTGGCGGACGAACGGGTGCCGTAATAGGTCCTTGGCCGACGGCCTATCCTTGGGGTCGCGCTGCAGACACAGCTCTATAAAGTCCTTGAAGGCCTTGGTGAAGTTCCCCTCGAGGCGGGGAGGCGGGTTCTTGGGGATCAGGAAGAGGACCTTCATGGGGTGGATGTCGGCGTAGGGAGGCTCTCCGTTGGCCAGCTCGAGGGCCGTGATGCCCAAGGACCAAATGTCCGCCTTGTGGTCGTACCCGCTCTGCTTTATCACCTCGGGCGCCATCCAGAAGGGCGTGCCGACAAATGTGTTCTTCTTGGTCATAGTAGCACTGAGCTGTCCCGAGACGCCAAAGTCTGCCAGCTTGACTTGGCCGTTGGCAGCAAGCAGCACGTTGGCAGCTGATCGGTGGGGTCGACACGTTAGCCACGTTGGACTACTGCAGGACCTATGTTGCCAACCCTGCGGGTGCTCGCATGGAGCAAGTTCTCACCTTTGACATCCCGATGTAGCTTCTTGTCCGCGTGCAGATAGTCCAGCCCCAGCAGCAGCTCCCGCACGACGATGGCGATGTACTCCTCCCCGATCAGGCCGGGCTTCATCAGGTCCGCGCAGCTGCCGCCGGAGCAGAACTCCATGACGATCCACAGCTCGGCGCCCTTTGCGTAGGAGCCATAGTACTTGGTGACGTAGGGTGACTGCAGCTCTGACAGAATGGCGATCTCCTGTATGATGTCCTCGACTTCATCCTCGGCGCTCTCGATGTCTATGATCTTGATGGCCACGGCCTGGCCAGTCCGCTTGTCTACTCTGTATTGTGGCGGGGGAAGGAGTCAGCAAGACTGTTTTGCATTTGCCGAGGGGCAGCTATAGGCGCGGCGCGCGCATGGGCCGGTGGCTGCAGAACCTGTGTGCATATGTACCCTTTGTAGACCTTTCCAAAGCTCCCGCCGCCTGTCAAAATACTCTCGGTGCGTCAGTCAGCTTCTCCAACACAGCCACGAAAAAGGACCCCCTCAAACAATTGGCCCTACCAATGCAGTATTCCTTGGTATATAGCGACTCGGGGTTCGGAGACCCGTCCTCGTAGTCCCGGTCTCTGTCCGCCATGAGGCAGGCGTTGGATGCTGTAGCTGCAGCGAGCTACCGTGAAGCGTGTCTTCTGGTTCGATGAGGCGTCGTCTGGGGGGCTTTGCCCGAGTCGGTTCGATTGGGAGGGGAGGGGGTCGAGTAGCCGTGAGCCTTCGCCGGGTGTAGATGGCCAGAAGTCGTGAGCAGAAACGCGTTTGCTACAACGGTAACGAGCCAGAAAGGTGTCAGTAGTCCAGGGTCTTGGCAATCGAGCACGACAGAGGGTCTCGGGACTCGGGAGGCAAGGGATATGAATGGGTCGCTAGGGTAGGGCGTTCCCTACGTTTCTCAGCTCGGAGGCTGTCAAAGTGATAAGCAGCCGCCGGTGCGCAAGGGAACGACAGGCCCGGGGTGGTGGTATCGGTTCCCGCGCCCTGTGCGGGTTTAGGGAGGCGAGGAGGGCAGGCGGGCAGCTAGCACCCGAACGGTGACGCTGGGCGTAGATCTCGAGCAAATGGGAGGATTATCTAGAAGGGAGATGACAGCCGGCGAAATAGAAAGTAAAACAAAGATGGCGGTATGAAACAAGAGTGGGGGAGGCGTTGGAAAGAATGGTCGCGCCAGGCGTTGGGGGTGAGGGCGACGAGGACGAAGTAAGTCCAGCTCGTCTGTTTTTTGTTTTTTTTCTTTCTTTCCTTGGTTCAATGTTTTGTTTATTTTCGCATTCAAAAGGTCAAGCAAGCATCAGACCAGCACAGGCACAACAACAGGCTTCTGGGATTGATGTCGATGCTTTGGATGCCCGCCCCTCCATCATCCCCCTACATCATCCGTGATTCGTTGTTGCCGCCAAGACCGGGGCGCCTTGTCAACAAAGAGGTGGGGTTTGGGGCCAGCCCTGTGCGGATGCCTGTAACGGATAGCGGAAGACGCGTTGTAACCTGATTTTGTTGTAGCTGAATGATGGTCCTCCTGAGCTGATGGTGATCAGTTGCAAGGTAACGCAGTTAATCGAATTGCAGTATTTACAGAAGAAACTACAGATTTTGACGCTATTCAGTAGCATCCTCACGCGTCGACAATCCCCTTCTCCAACAATCCACGTGCATCACCCAACTCTGGCCGATATTCGACCTAAATTAGCTGCAAACGATAGACAGCATCACACGACGTCGACATCCGAGTCACACTAGCTTAACAAGTATAGAGGCTAATTAGTAGCATCAGTTGGATCTGGCAATTAAAGACAGTAACGCCTCTTTCATACCAAAATGCCCACGTGACTGTAAGCGCTGTTGCAATAGTAGATACCACCTCCACGAAATGCAATGCCAGCAAAGCAACCCCGGGTCCATGAGTCCCAGCAGTCGGCGTAAGATGATGTAAAGTAGAAGATATGAAAATAAAAACAAAAAAAAAGCCCGATAACACCGTTTCCATCACTCTCCATAGTCTATTCCCAAGCCAATTCCCCATGAACCAAAGTCAGGTCATATCATCTGCCACGCCCCGTCCTTCTAATGCCGTGTCGTGCTGTACCGTATCTCCTGTCCGTCCCCTGCCTCCTCAGCTCAGAAACTCCACAGCCAGAGACGACTGCTTGATTCCCGCCTCCTCAATAGTCTTGTCCAGGTCCGCAATCAGGTCTGTCCCCTGTGGCACCCGCTTGATCTCAAACTCGACACCCGCCTTGTCCTCTCCGCCGAGCGGCTCCGCCTTGAGCCACTCGTACAGCCTCCTCACTGGATCCGTCACCGCGAACCTCCGCACCACCTTGCCGCTCGGGCTCATGAACTGGATCCGCGTCACCCCCGCCGCCCCCGCCGCCGGCTCCGAGTGCGGCTTGTCCGAGGCTATCGCGGCCCAGGCCGACTCCTCTCGTGGCTCCTCGGCAGGAGCAGCCGCCACCTCCGCCTCTTCCTCGGCGGCCTTTTGCTTGCCCTTGTCCTTGTCCGACGACTTGGTCAACTCGTCCGGGTCCTGGATGCTCGGCCGCGACGACGACGCCCCGGATCCGTCCTTGGCCGTCTCCAGACTGTTCTGCATCGCCAGCTGCAGCATCTCGTCCTCCGTCATGCGGTCCACATCCTTGACGACGCGTTTGGGCGCCTTGGTAGTTGCGACCGGGTTCTTGCCCGAGAACCTGTATCGCTCCAGAAAGTCCTGCAGCTTCTCCGCAAAGTCCGCCGCCGTAGTGGGACACTCCGCCCCGGACCAGACCTTCATCTGCTCGCCAGTGCGAGGGTCCACGACAGAAATGTACGGGTAGATGTCCGGGTTGAGGTGCTGCTCGTTAGGCAGGTACAGTTGCACAAACTGCCGCGCCGACCCGAGGTCCTTGTCGTACTGCAGAAACAGGAACCTCTCCTGCACGATCCCCTGTACCGCCTCGTCCTTCCACACGTCCCGGTTCAGCATCTGGCACCGGAAGTCCGACATGTCCTGCAAGTTGACCAGGATCCACTTCTTCTGGTCCTTGCCTTCCTCCCGTGTGTCGTCCCAATCGAGGTGTGTCATGATCTCCCGCGGGGGCCGGTACAGCTCTGCCAGCCTCCTGCTTGTCGCTGACTGCTGACCGCTTACCGCCCCGGCTCTGCCAGGCGCGCCCTCGTCCCAAACCGACTGCGAGAATGGATTTGCGGGGTTGACGGCCCTGCTGGCGTTGTGCGACGCCGACACTGCATCATGAGAAAAACACAGTCAGTTTCTTGACGTCATCTGGGCCCTACCAGGTTCAAAACCCGTGGGTGCGACCGCGCCACTTACTCTGCTGCTGACGCCGCCTCCGCCGCATCTCCTCAAGAAACGCCTCCGCCTGCGCTTCGTCATCGCCCTCGGCCTCGGCACCAAACACCGGTCCAGAAAGCCCGCCATACTCAGGAGCGACCAGCGTCTCCGTCGTCCGCCCAATCGGCGCACGCACCTCATCATCCCCAAGCCCCGCTGAGCCGCCAGCCCCACCGCCGCCACCAGCACCGTACAGCTCCTCCTGCAGCCGTCGTGCCATGGCGGCATCTTCGTCTTCCTGCGCAGACCTCACAGCCGCCTCGACACCCTCGTAGTCCTCATCTAAACCCTGCCTGGGCCCCGGCGTCCCGCCCATCTGTACGTCGTCGTCGTCACTATCGTCGATATGGATGACGCCCTGGGCATCTTCCCTTCCGGCTGTATTTGTGCGTGATGCGGAACTCGACGCTGCTGGGACTGAAGACGCCGCACCCCCTCCGGAGCCGCTCGCGGCGTTGAGCGAGCTGACTATGTCGGGCTGCTCGAAGAACAGCTGGCAGGCCTGCATTGTGTCATTGTCGCTCAGCTGGAGGAGGTGGCGGGCCACCGGCTCGGTCGCGCCGGTGAAGGCCATGACCGATGCCAGCGCCTCGTCGGCCATGGTTGGCAAGCTTGCGTCGGGTCGAGACGATGGTAGGTATCCTGATTTGGGTAGCTGGAGAGCGCAGGTGGGGTGATGGTTCGAGTTCAAATGGAATCGTGCGACGGTCGGCTGGCTGTGGAAACGGGTGGAGCGTTTGACTGAGAGTGTGGTCGAAAGTGTATCTGATGATACTGGATTGAAGGCGAACGCTGCTTCTGTTTTTTTTTTGTTTGTTGGAAGAGACACCTGAGAGTTTGTGCTTGGAGGTAAAAGCGTCCCGATGCAGAGATATGCCGAGCTCTGAAATGCTTTGCCGTGCCCGCCAGGTTGCCCAACCAGTGACGCAACCGCAGTCAGCCCCACACAAATAGCCACCCATGACCCCGCCAGGCGCGGTATCACGTGGACTAGCGAATGGACCCGCACGTGATCGCCCCCTTGTTGACTCCGGAGGACGAGCCAGACAGTGAAGACGTCTGCTACTACCGCGCAAATTGTTGTGAAAGTAAGGGAGTTCTTAATGCTTGAGATTCTATCAACGATTTATACCTTCTCTCCTAAGCCATACCTATGTCGCTCTTCAAAACCTCGACAAAGCCTCAGAAATAACCCCCTTCACCGTCAACGACCTCTCGCCGGCCAAAACACCCTCTAACCTCCCCTTCAACGACTTGAGAAACTCAGCGTCGCCACCCATACCCAAAAACACGTCCCTCTTGCACGCTGCCCCAAGCGCACCCGCCGCCCGAGCCCTCGCACCCCGCTGCTCCTCCGTCCCAACATCCGGCGCGTCCAGATCAAGCGTTGCCAGGAGCTTCTCGGCAATTTCGGCCGACCCAGCCGCCTGCTGCCCACCACCCTCTCCCGCGTCGTCTAATAGGTCCGCGACGCACGCATACCACACATCCCTTCTCACGCGCCCAAACGGTGCAGCAGTAAGGTACGGCCCCAGAGTAGCCACGACCTTCTCCAGGACTACCCCCGGCTCGGCCTTGACCTTGTCCCTGCAGTACCCCCTCGCCACAGCCTCGACGGCAACAATTGCCGTCTTGGTGACGAGATCCTCCCGTCCCTTCTCCCCATCCACATCCATCCTATCCTCGTCCTTGAGCGCGTCTAGCTGCGGCGTGGCGATGGCGATGATCTCTTCCAGCATGTCAAGGTGCTTGCGAGACTTGGCGAACCGCCAGAGGCACTTGAGCGCGTGTACGCGGTAGGCGTCGTTGTTGCGCTTCGCCTCCCGCACCACGATCTTCTTTAGCACGGCGTTGTCGCCGAAACCCTTCTCAGCCATCTCGGCGAGCGGTTCCAGTAGCTTCTCCTTGTTCTCAAACGTCTTGAGCGCGAGTGACTTTTCGAACGTGGGCCAGACCTGGGCAAGGCGCGATGCGGCCGTTTCGTTGCTCAGGCTTGCGCCCTCGAGGACTGCCTTGACCACAGAGCCCTGAAATAGTAAATCCAGAAGGGTTAGTGAGAATGATCAACCTCAGGAAATTTGTCCAAGAGGCAAAAGCCTTACCGTAGTCAGCGCTCCAGCGTGCTTGAGCGCCCACTGCGCCGTCCCCAATGCCCGCTCCGCCAGCCCCGTAATCTCCCCGACATATCGGACGACACTCCTCGCGCTACCAGCGTGCTTATCCCAGACCTCAGTGAAGCACGTAGCGACGTACTCCTCCGTGTCGTGCCTCGCCAGGTAAGCGAGCGGGAGAAGCTGCCCCTCGAGCGCGTTGAAGTGATCCGGCGATATCTTGGACAACGCCAGCACGACGTCGCCAACCTTGCGGCGCCGGCCCTCGTCCTCGGCCCCAAAGTACAGGTCCGCGAAGTGCTCCACAAACTTCTCCCTCGACACGTCGGACGCCACCCGCATCATGTACGCGGCAGCCTTTGAATACGCCCTACTGACCTCGTCGTTGCGGTCGAGCGCGCACTTGTGCATGAGTCGAAGGAACCGGGGTGCGTGCGGCCCAAAGTCAACCGCGTGCCGGATCGCCAGCGACGAGAGGAGATTGCTGCAGCCGATCTTGGTCGGCATGCCGATGGCGCTCTTGATGGTCTCCTCGACGCCGGACAGGAGCGCAGGCATGACCTCGCCGTCGACCTGCCGCAGCGCGTCCTCGATTGCCACGAAGATGGGCGACTGCGATACAAAGGAGCTGCGAAGCTTGTCGATCTTCTCGCGCGACTCCTCGCCCGATCGTTGATAGTAGTAGTTGAGCGCATCCGGCTCGATGGTGCTCAGTATATCCAGGAGGCGCGTCACCATGTCTGGGATGTAAGGCCGGAGCGCAACGCCGCCGTTCTTGGCGATCTTCATGACCGTCACGATGGCCAGGCCTTTGACTTCGTCCACGCCGCTGTCGATGCCCTTGTCGGAAAGCAGGAAGGGGAGTGCTTGTCCCATCATGGCGCCGGCGGTCTTTGAAGCCGCCGAGCTGCTCGACTCTTCGAGTTGTCTCACCAGCGTATTGGAGAGGTTCAAGCACAGACTCATAGCTGCCTCGCGGACCGAAGCCTTGACGTCGTCCAGGACTCGGAGCGCTGCGCTCCAAATATCCTTGTAATGATCCTTGTATCGATCAAACTTCTGGCCGCCAATGAGATCTGCGATGGCAGCACAACTGGCCTGACGCACCCGCCACTCCTTACCCAGGATGCTCTTGAGCAGGTCTGCGAGGATTGCTTCAAAGTGCGTGTCAATCACCGTGCTCGAGTCCTTGACGAGCGCCTTCCAGATGTCATTCATTGACTTTTGGACGTTCAAATTGGGATCAAACCGGTACCGGTAGAGCTTCGGGTACAGCTTCGGATCAACCTCGGACTCTGACAAGATGTTGCTCAGCCCGAACCGACCGAAAGCCGACCGCGTCGACCACGTCGCAGCGTTGGTGGCAAGCGACATGAACTTGTAGATGAGGCTCTGGTCGCCGACCTCGTTGGCCAGGCTGACGATATCCTTGTAAGACGTGATGCTTTTCCCTTCGCCGGTGGGCAAGGCTCCGGCATCGAACAATTCCGTCTCTTTGTCCACCTCGAGCTTGGGCCCGGACCCGGTAAAGGCGGCGACTAGATCCCTAACCAGGTCTTCGCGCAGGGCAGGGTCTCCACGCTCGTACACCAGAGCAAGACCGCGGCTTGCAGTCTCCTGGACGAGCTCGTCACGGGCAGAAAGCAGGCGCATGAAGGCGACTTGGCTTTCGCGGAGCTTGCTCTGGATCTCGGGGAGATGCGAACAGTTTCGGATCAGGCAGAAGAGCCAGATACCCGAGGCCTTGAGTAGGGAGGGCTTGGTAGTCTTGCAGTCTTGTAGGAGCTTGTTCAGCACGTCGGAGACTCTGGAGCTGCGCTTTGCCACACGGTAAGAATCGTCCCTTGGCTCAACATCAAGCGTGAGCTCTACGACCTCCGAGTCCCAGCAGGCGACAGCAGCTGTGACGGCTTCGCCCACGGTAAACTGCACTTCAGTCTGCTTGATCTCGTGAAGGCTATAGAGCTTGGAGAGAATATCTGTAATCATTTCAGAATCGCCTTGGTTCGCGTCATCGAGTGCCATCGCCAGCCGGCCAAGTGCGACGATTGCCTTGTCGTTGGAAGCCTTGGCCTCAGTGGACAGCAATTTTACCCACTCTGCTGTTAGTTCGGACCGACTGCCATCTACGGGCAGGCATGAAAGGCCCGCGGTCCAGAACTGCGCCATGGCTTGGAGCGTGGATTTTGGCCGCGCCAGAGAGGATGGCTTGTAGATAATCTGCTCTCGAAACTTGACCATCGACGATGTTCCAGATTCGCCCTGTTGTGTCTTCAAGCCGTAGTAATACACCGACCTCGAGGCCAGATATGCTGTACACAGCAGTGCCCCTTGCGTTTTCGCCTCGCTGGCAGCAACAGATGCTGTCGACTTGAACTCCTCCATCAGGCGCTCACATATCCCAATTGTGGCCGCATGGCCCTTGGCCGGATGGGCTCCGATGATTCCACAGGCCTGAGCACCGAGCAGACGAAGGTCTGGCTTGTTGGACATGGCCAGGGGTAGTAGCTCCTCGGCACGGTTGGCGAGGGACCTAAGGACCGCCTTGGGCGCCAGCGCCGCCAGGTCAACAAAGCACTGCGCGCACTCGTTGACGGCCTCGTCGTTGTCTTGGAGCAGCATGCCCTCCAGCGCAGCCGTGATCAATGTCAGGAGCGCCGACGTGCTGGGCATGCTGGCGACTTCGCCCTCACCGGCAGAACTGCCGCGGCCGTTTGCCAGGTAATGACGGATCGTCTTGCGGGCCTCGACGTCAGAGCGTGCCTTGTTCTCAAGCTGCAACTCCCAACCGGGCTGGACCTTGAAGCTGCTCCCCAACGCCGTCAAGAACACGATGCGCGTGCAGTACGTCACAGTGAGCGGGTAAGCGTTCAGCTTTTCGCCTGCAAAATTTGCAAAGAAGGACGACATTGGGTGGTCCTCCTTGGCCTTCTTGTCCACATGATCATCGGCCGAGGAAATGCGTTCGGTAAAGTACGCCCGCACCATCTCGACCCAATCGGGCAGCTTTGTCGAAGCCGACTCGTCGTTGGCGTAGTAGGTCCACGGGTCCAGACCCTTGCGGCCCTCCTCGACAACATCCCTCCGCTCGCTCCGCGAGCTGGCCACCGCGAGTATGTCGATCCAGCGCGCCGTGGCGTCGGAGAATGGGAGACATTGGTTGGCACACTTGACGGCCGCAGGCCGGGTACTCCGCACAATCTCGGGCGCCTCCTCTGGTGGTGACATGTACGTGAGCAGTGTAGAGTGCAGACGAAAGCATTCGGCATCGGTCGGATCCTGGAAGAAGCGAGCGACAGCAGGCAAAGCACCGTCTATTGCAGCCACAACATCCGAGGGGTCCTCGGAGAGCGAGCGGAACAGGAAGCCCAGCAAGAATGTGCGGCGTTCTTCGGGAAATTCCTCGGCGGACCTTGCGAGGACACCGATGGTCTCGTATGCCCTGGACCGCAGGGTAAGTTGGTCCATGGACAGATTCTCTGGTATAGGCCAGCCTTGGCTTCGGATGAAGCTCACAAGGTGATCTATCAGGGGGTGGGCAAGGGTGGTGAAGTCGCCACTCTTGCCGGGGCCGATACGGGCTACCCAGTTGACGTACTCAAACAGGGCCTTGTGGAGCTTGGTCTGCTCGAGACCGGCGGCCTGCATTCTTTTGAGCCACTCCTCGCCAGTAGCGTTGGGGAAACGTCCTTCCAGGTCCATCTCGACCACCTTCAGGATGTTATCCTTGTACTTGACAGACGTGGCTGACCTGCTCAAGAGACCGAGAATCTTGGCTCGGTAAGATGGCGGTAGTCCTCCGTGGGCGGTGAAGAGCTTGCCGACTATCGACTCATCTTCCAGGTCGACGGTCGACCTTTTTAGCATGTCATCGCCAATAGATGACACACGCCTGTCGGAACTAGCCGCCGCAAAAATGGCGGCCAGAAATCGCTCCTCGTCGGTGAATGCCCCGCTGGCGAGAAGATTGAGGGCTCTCAGGCGTGTTTCAGCCAGCCCGAGGCTGTTGGATCCCGTCCATGTATCGGGCTTATCCAGAGTAAGGAATTTGACGTCGTCCTCGGTAAGACCCATTGTCTCGGCGAGGTTTTGCTTCAACAGCAACAGCTTCGTCAACCATTCGGCCACATATCCGGCATCCACTGGGTCAGACAGTCCGACCTCTTCCCGGAAAGCATCCGACTCCTTGCTGCCTCTCGGCGGCACCTTGATGTCGGGGATTATGTGCAACACTATATTGAACAGAGCGGCATGGCTGGGGGTTATATCCTTGCCGATACCCTTGAGGATTATCGAGATAAGTTCGGCGCGGTCCGAGGCATCGATGCGCCCGATACTGTGCTGAATGAAGGTGAGGTCCAGGTGCCGGACCAGTGGTGAAGTGGTTGCCTTGTACTGCGACAGCAGAGCTGCCACAGGTAGAACTATGCCGGGCGGCTGAACAAAAGTTTTCAGTCTTTGACATATCGCGATGACCTAGCGGGTGTATTAGTTTGATGTATACAAGACAGGGGGCAACGGGTCGCCGACTCACTTTGCTTCGCACCGCAAAGCTGTCGCTGGAAGCTTTGAGGATGAGGGGCGCCAGGTACAACCTCAGCAGATCTGCCAGCTTCTTCTCGTCATTTGCGACATGTAGTATCTTGAAATCGACCTTGTCGACTAAGGCCAGCTCTTTGGCCTCGTCAGTGGCCATGTTGTTCTTTATTTCTCGTGGATCCTTAAAAGTTGTCTTTTTGCGAAAGCGTTCAGACCAAAACAAACGG
Organism: Pseudopyricularia javanii; assembly: GCA_031001725.1. NCBI lineage: Eukaryota > Fungi > Ascomycota > Sordariomycetes > Magnaporthales > Pyriculariaceae > Pseudopyricularia > Pseudopyricularia javanii. The sequence continues at coordinate 1,360 of JARHUK010003478.1, read as the reverse complement.
GGAGCAATGCGGGGAAGGAGGATGCGGGATCCCGGGGTATCGCAATGAAAGAAAGAAAAAAAACTCCAGACGCAGTTCTAATCAAGGGACTGTCCATTGCCCAGGCTCTCGCTATGAAGAACAAAATGGGTGGAAATGCACAGCGATATATGTGATGGGGGAACGCCGAGTTTGATGCCGCGCTTGCGTGTGCCTGGCTGGTGGCCTACGGTAGCCGCCGTTCCGAACTGTAGGCAGGCAGAGGCGACGTCGTCGTTCTCGTTTCGTAAGCATCATTATTATCCCTGTCCAGTGTTGGTCACGTGACATTTGCTGTTTCCCCCAAATACACGCAATATTTTTCTTTGATCCAGTTGCTGCCTTTGTCGTTCGGATACCGTAGAAATGGAACTGATGTTTTAATTGCTGTTTGTGTTTTGGATTGCCAAACCCGACTTCAGCTCTCAAAAGGCAAGAAAAGGAATACATGATTACAGCACCATTGGCGAATGCAATCCTCCAAATCACACCCCGGGTCGGAGCGGGGGCTACCCTCACCCGCCCGAACCCTTCCAGAAGGCGATAGATGATGCCAAGAGTCCGGGACATCCGGCCAAGACCGAATCGAACGGTTATTCCAACAGGCAATGGGAAAGGAAGGCCGGCCCTTCCACTAATGCCACCTGATAGATGCGGGAGTTCGCCGCTGGTTTCATCGTTTTCCTTTTCTATTCCAAATTGTTTCTGTACGCCGGGACATTTGTAAATAAATCTAAGACAACTGTTGGATTCGTCAGAGGTCCGCCCGACCTTCTTGGTGCCGCCGCACAGGGGCCGGCCCCTACTTCATCGCATCAGGTAAATGAATAGATGGCACAAAGGCATGTTCGTTCCTCTGTTTCCAAGTGTCGGTGAGATTTTATCTATGGCAGCAGAACCCATCAGTCGGATCCGTCGCAAGCCACATGGTTGGGGAGAAACCCGAACGACAGGAAAAGAAAGCTGGTCCCCTTGGGATTCATCCCAACCCAATTGACATTTTGCATTTGCCTGCCAATATTTTTCCATTTGCCAGCGGGTCTCTGTCAAAGAAGCAAAGTGATGCCAAAGTCGACCTTCCTTTACCAGTCATCTCGCCCGGGCAACTGGCTTTGGGAGCACCCCCAAAGAAGAAAAGTCTGGTCATTTGATCATTTCATCCCACATCATGCCCGGGTATTCGTTGTGTTACATGATGCAGTCGCTGTTCACGGAGATGTCAAGCCATTAGAGAGTGGACAGGAAAAACAAAAGCTTCGGGCGCATCGCATAGGGGCATAGGGTAATCAAAGACAACTCAAACGATCCTCCGAATCAGACGCCAAAGTTTACATGCCCACCC
>JARHUK010003447.1:0-17411 GCA_031001725.1 Pseudopyricularia javanii | reverse complement strand
CAAGGTGTATGTACGCACTCTCTCTCTCTCTCACAATAAGAAAAAGAAAGCGCCCCTAACCGAACCCGGCACGGCACGGCATATTTTGCTGCAAGATGGTTTTGGTGTTTCACAAATCTGTGGTTGAACAGACTGTGCCACGCTTCTGTCTCCTTGTGCATCGCTACTTGGCCCTTTCTTGTAAGTAACACATACTAAGTACGTCAAAAGATCGGCACTACCTTCATGCATGCATGCAACTGATAGATAGCCCACCCTTTTTTGATATCTGTCTGTCATGCTGGGCCTTTTTTTTTAAGTCGGGAATGGGCTAATAATGATCGGTAATACCATGTAACTCGCATCTACAGTTGCCTTTCATGACGCATCGAGTATGTCGGTCACAGTCAGTTCGTCCTAAACAAGCAAGACCAAAAAGAAAAGAAAAATGAAAATGAATAAAAACAAACCACCAAAAGATTCTAGACCTCCAAAGCCATACAATATAACGCACAGTATACACTGTCACTTCTCCCATGACGTCGAATTCATGACCTAACGGTTGGATCCCTCTTTCGATTCAAACCACGACCAAAACGATTCTGTCGCAACACAATCCCATGTAATTCCACCCACCTACTTACTTTACTGTCTGTGATGTGAACCGGTCGGGAGCTCCGGGTTGCATAGCCTCCCTCCCTCCCATCGTCCAAGAAAAATCCCGACCCAGCCGGAAAGCCGTGGGCAGCACCGTTGTGGCTTGCGTGATCAACCCGCGGGAGATGCCATCTTGACACAGACGCACTGGCCCTCAGTACCAAAGACTAGAGATATCGATGGTGGCTTATTGTTATTCTTCTTTGCTTTTCCTCCCCTTTTTGGGACACATTTAACTACAGAAACCATGTCAATAGTAGCAATAGTGGTACTGCTTCTTCTTTATCAGCCCAACCATGTCAATAGTAGAACCATTGCGCGCCATCCATCGTGGTCCGGGAGAGGGGGCGGAATTCCTTCTAGTGGTGTTCCATGGTCTTTTCGTCTGATGTTGGGTCTGGGCCGACAATGCCCACGACCCAGGGAGCCGCTTCCTCCGGGTCCTTTTGTTCCAAAGAACAAATTGAGGGGAAGGACTAGACAAGAAAAAACACCCGCGCATGGCCGAGATGGTTCTTGTCCCGTGTCTCACTCTTTGACCAGAACCTTTGAAATATTGGGACTTTCTCTGCAAGAAAAGTTGATGTGATAGTAAGGAAACAAATGTGATGAAAAATAAAACCAGACGGTGAAAACAAACGGGTTTGCGAAAAGTTCACGGACCTCGCGTTACCACCCCCCTTTCTCCCTTTCTCACCTTGATGAGATACTTGGAATCCTGGGTTTACAACGGCTACAAGATGTACATCCACAGTGTCGCTGTTCAAACCATGCCATTTTCCAAGACAAAGCCGTGGGGAGCCATGAATAAACCCACTTCCCATGGCCGGCCCTATATAAAAAATAAAAAAAAACACACAAACGTTGCCACTTTGAAACTCTTTGCGGGGGAAGCGGCATGGGCTGCGGTACACCAAAGGGGGAGGGAACCGTGCCCGCATCTCTCTTGTAGCACCAAAAGCTGTACGACTGACCTCACTCTTGTACTGCATCATCGCTAGGGGGGAGGGGCTGATGGAGATCGATCCTGGCTTGGGTACACAGACATCCGGCTCAACGTTTCCGGTTCACCTGGGGGTCACAAATCCCGACATGAGAGACGAGCAAAAGAAAAAAAAAGAGAGGACCAGCCTTTTGTCTTTGAACTCCTGCGGCAGAAATATCCCATATGTCACAGATAGGTCTCTCTTCCGATGACCGAGATTGCCAGTGTCAGTCAGTCAAGCAGAATGTTATGATATGTGGCTTTTGCGAAGCCGGGCTGGGAACATGATCCTCTCATCTGTCATGCTCAAGTCGTCAAACGTCGTCGAAATAGGCGAGTGACAAAGCAAACAAGTCCTTGGGGGCAAAGTTGTATCAGTGAAAGGGGCAACCCAACACACCAGATAGCGGCCGGAAGGGAAACAGGACTGTAGGCTGAACCCTGATGAGAGACCGCTTCTCCAACACATAGATAGGCTCGAGTATGTGTGTAGAGACGATGCCGGCCAACCCAGCTCGATTTGGGAAAAGCTGGCAATGGTCGGCAGGCCTGAAGAATACCCAGGCTAGTTTGAACCTCAGGTCCAGGTACTAAGTTACACAGTTACGTAGCCTACGATATTCGTGGCTGGGTGAGGAAAAAAAAGACCTCGAAAGAATACAGCGAAAACCACATCTGCTGTCTCTTGCAAATCATGGAAATGGTGCAGTATAAAACCATTGCGACACGGTAAACAACATATTAACAAATCCGTTTGATTCCCGTGGGTCACTTCCATATCTATGTGCCTACCTAACGTTAACAACGCACCAGCCGAGATGGCTCCTACCTAAGCTCCCACTCAAGCCATGCTCCCACCGCTCCTGTTCTGTCCAACCAGACCAGCCATCTCCAGTAGCGCCCGGTCGGCCTCGACGTCCCCCGTACCCAGGTTGATCCTGCGCCGCGCCTCGGCCTCCCTGGCCTCCCACGCCCACCGCTCCGCCTGCCGCCTCGACTCCTCGTCTCCACCGCAGCCCCAGACCTCGAGGCTCTCGACCGCGAAGCGCTCCTGCATGTCGCGCGGCCGTGACCCGCTGGCCGCGTACGCACCACCGCGCGCCGTGTTGTCGTGCGTGAAGACGCCGAACTCGAAGCTCGAGTCCAGGAAGAGCGAGACGCTGCCCAGAGACACGAGCGCGCTCCCGCCGCCGCCCGCCTTGGACGGCGTCGGGGCCGGGCAGCCGAACGTGATGCCGCCGTGCTGGCCGCTGCTGCCGGTGGACTTGACGAATCCCACGTAGTCCTGGTTCAGGGCGCTAGCGCGGAAGACGTCGTGCACGGGGCCGAGCTGGAAAAGAACACTGCGGTCGTCTCCGAAGCACTCGCGGTGCGTGTGGCGCCACGGCTGCGCGATGTAGGCGCCAAAAGTCAGCACCTCGTCGACGTCGCCGCCTTCACCCTTGCTACCGGTCGGAAACCGGCGCGGCGGGATCGACGCCGCAAAGGCGGACTCCATCGTCCCCTCGGGGTGGTCTCCCAGCCTCCGCCCGCGGACAAGCACCACCGTCGGCGCCCGCCAGTTGAAAACCTTGGTTTCGAAACTGCCCATGGAGAAGCCATCTTCGTCGCCCGAATAGAGCGGGCGCAGGCGGCGGAACAACGAATCGCCGGGGAGGAAGAAGGACAGCTGTGAGAGAAGGTTGGCGTTCATAATGGCACCGTTTTGGGGCAGTAGCGGCTGCGGAAGTGTCGTCACCGCCGCCGCCGCCTCCACCGTAGGCGACTTCGGCGACGTCAACGAACCTGTGGCGCCCTCCCCCTGATCCCCCGTCTTGCGCTTGGAAAAGTCGAGGTTTTTAGAAAAGAGGAAACGGCTAAAGAGGGCGTTGAAGCCGGCGTCGAACATGAACGGACAGCACGCGGGCAGCACCCTCCGGAACCTCGCCCAGCTGAGCCCCGGAACCTCCTCAACATCCAGAAACGCCCTTAGTACGCACTCAGCCGTGGCACGCAGGTCCTCGAGCTCACCCCCGACGAGCCTGTCCGAGTACAGCGACAGGCTCTCCTGCGGGTCGAGCGGGGCCACTAGGAGCAGCAGCATGATCAGCCGCACCAGGTTGTCGGCCGGTATCATGGCGCCCTGGATCCGGAGCGGGGCCTCGCCGTGTCGGAACGCGTCGACGCAGTCGAGCGACTCGAACGCGGCCAGCACCAGCTCGTCCTCGCCGTCCTCTGCGTCGTCCTCGTAGTCGTCGTCTCCCGCCTCGTCCACGGCGAACCCGCCGACTCCACCCGCGTCCCTGGCCCTGGCGACCGTCGGGCTCGCGACGGGCGTCATGGCGGCGCGCGACAGCTTCCGGTCGAAGACGGCCAGGCTCTTGAACAGCAACCTGGAGCGGTCGCTGGGCGACTTGAGCACGCGCCTCCAGCGGTCCGTCAGTATGGTGACGGCGACGACGACCTGCTCGAGCCCCAGGACTGCCGGGGCATCGCGCAGGAAGGGGAAGGCGCCCAGGTGAGACATGACCTGGAACAGCACGGGCGAGACGCGAATCGCGTCGGGGACCTCGAGGAAGCGCGCGATAGTGTCCTCCTTGAGGTACCGCACGTCCTGGACCGTGTCGGCCAGGCTCTTGAAATTTTCCTTGAGCGAGTACAGCTCCAGCGGGGTATAGCACTTGTCGGCGAACTTGCCGGCCTGGGTGTGGGTGGGTTGTTGGTGCGGGTTAGCATCTGTGGTTATCTTTCCAATGTACGAGGCCAATTGAGGCAACTCACGAGGTGCCGCACAACCTCTTCGTGCGTGGGAGGAGGCCTCGCCTCGACGGATTGGTCTTGTCCCATGTTGAAAAGTGAAACTGCGGAATCTAGACTAGAAATAACGTGTTTTAGGGGCGAGAGACGAGTTGGTGAACTGCTTATCGCCTGCTCGATGACAGCTCAAGGTCGTCTGATTCTATCCGACCTCAGGGCCATACTGAGCAACCCGATGGGCAATCGTGATCACGTAGTATCCGTCGTGTTGGTTGATGAAATACTTTGCAAAGAGGTTGGTTAAGGTCGATGGAAGTCGGAAAGATAGCTAGCGACAGTTCCAGCCTCCATTCTATTCTATTCTCGCTCACCAACGTTTACGTCAAGGACTTGGCAGCCCGGGCCGTGGTGGGGCACTACCACCTGTGCCTGCCTCCTTTGTAGCGAGTGGTCGATTTCAACTATTATTGCCTTACGGGCCCATTTACAAAGACCGTAGTTAAACTGTTCACAAAAGTACCACAGTACCTTAATTTTGTTGAGGTAAATCACGGTGATCAACCATAACTTTGATCGGAGTGCAGAAGCATCGTCACACATCGAGATAGATACTGTATAAACTAAAACTATAGTGGTATCAACACCGAAAAGGAAACCAACCGGCTTCGACATGCTTGCCATCCACAGATCGAAGCCCATGGCGCAGCAGCATATATATCTCTCTCTTTTCGTGTGCGCAGCTGGGTTTCACATGATAAAACAATCAAAGCAAAGCCGCAATGTTTTCGGGCGGAGGCCTGTTCTTCAGACCGACGGCTAACTGTGATAGCCATCAATATTGCTCCAAGCAACAATCCCATCGGATGGCTCAATACAATTAGTATGCCAATACCAACACCCACAAGAACCCAAAAAAACACGCCCCAATACCATGAACGACAGTGTGGCCAGCGAGCCGTAGCGATCATGTCATATGACCACGGCAGACCAACAACAAAGTGGTTGTCAACATAATGGCGCTCGTTGCACCTAGCTTTGATCAACCTCCATAGGAGTAACCGACTTGATGAACTTCTGGTACTCTTCATCCTCGCCCATGACCTTCTTGTCGTGCTTTTGTGATGCCCCATTCGCACCTGTGGGATTATAGGCCTTGGCTGTCCAAAGAGGGCCGTCCTGGTTCGGCACCCGGCCAATGATTTCAGGTGCCCCGTTCGCAGTGTCCTTTTCGTCGCTGCCGTCCTTTTCGTCCTTTTCAGGCCGCGGAAGGCGCATCGCGAGAAGCACGTACTCGGCGCGCGTCATGTTGTCCATGACATCGTCCATGTATCTCTGCACCTCCTCTCTGGGGGCAACAACTCGCATGAGGTTATCGAGGAGCTTGGGCGATGAAGAATGTATCTTGATCGTCATGGGCTGGTAGTAATCAAGACTTGGGTCCCCGCCATACTCCAAAGTGCTTCCCTTTCTGATGAGGAGGAAAGATGCAAGTATGTGCGGCCCCGGAGGCCCCGGAATCATTTCCAAGATGCTGAATTTGGGGAAAAGATATCTGTCGCCTGTGCCGTTGGCAAATTCTAGTACAACTGCTGAAATATCGGGCTTGGACGCAGGTGGTGGGCCCTTTGACCTCAGTGCTTGCTGCGGAGTTGCCGTGGTCGCTGCTTGGCCGGAGCCTCCATGGCCGTTGGTAGGGCCTTTGGCCTTTGACTGCGACGGAGTAGTGCTAGCACTGGCTGCCTTCTCTTCCTCCGCCGCCTTGACCAGACGCTGCTTGAGTTTGTCCAGCAACAGCTTGAGATCCGTAGCATCTGCAAAAGAAGGCCGGTTCTCGGCAATTCGCCGAACCAAGTCTCGTGTCTTTGGCTCATCCAACGCCGCCTTGACCAGCTCAACGACCAACGGATCGCTCTTAGCCGGCGGCCTGAGGTCCGCTGACGTCTGGCGCGGATTTGTCGTCAGGACAATGTCGAGAATGGCTCGAACCTCATCTGCAAAGTACCGCACCGTCCTCCCGTCAACCGACAAACTATCGGCAGATGGCGGGGCCACGATGCCCTTTTTCCTAGCCTCTAGCGTAATTTTGTCAATGATGGCCTGGAACCTGTCCAGCTCATCCTTGGGAGCTAGACCTTGCGCGACTCGCTTCATGAGCTCGCGAAGTTGAGCATCTTCTGTCGCTTTCTCTGCCAACATGACGATGATGGGATCGGGGCCAGCGGGCTGAGGTGGTGGAGCCCGAGGGGTGTGCGGCGCAGAAGTGGTAGCTACGGAGCTACCCACGCCGGATGCTACTGGTGGGGGAGGTGGCCGACTTGGGAATGACGGCTGGGCGATTGGTGGTTGCGGCTGAGCTGTTGGGGTAGCAGCAAGGACAGGAGCAGGAGGATTCGGTATTGGTTGTGCTTGTGATACTGGCATTGGTTGATGCCTTGAGTCTGGCCGTTGCCCGTCTACCTGGCCCCCTAGTGGTGGCATGCTGGCTGGCTGCGAATACGGGGCATCGACCTGAGTTGGCTGGCCGGGCGTTGAAAGAGCTGGGTTATTTGCATCTGCTCCAGTCGAAGTGGCATGTTGCGTTTGTGAGATGTTGTCCACTGGAGCTGGGCTCTCGGTTGACTTGGCCACAGGGGTCGAAGGTGCCGTGGCAGCTCCCGAGCCTGGAGGCGGTGGCATCGTGCCGTTAGGAGGGCCGTACTGTAAAATTGGGCGCGCCTTTGGGAGAGGCGTGGGGGGCTTGGGGTCCTTGACCGCAAACATGGTGGCATCGAAAACGTGAGGCTCGGCGATTATGGTGACGGTCCCGATTCTAGACATGCTTTCCTTGGGCGGGTTGTTTGGCTCCTCTATAACGGCGCCTTTCCTCTTTATCGGCTTGGTCCAATATTTCTCAAAGACACCCTCGTTGATCCATTTCTGGCGCGAACGATGAAGGGACTCTCCAATCACACCGCTGCAGGTAGACAAAGGGTTAGTCGCAAACTTGGTGTTAGTAGGGCCCGCGAGCCAATGTGAGGCTGGCTGGTACGCACCTCTCCTGTATGGTCTGATAGTCCTTGTTTGAGAGGCTGTCGGGCTGCGGCTCGCCAACTGTGGGAAGTGGCTTTCCTGACTGAATAGACTTGGGCAAGGGCGGCACCGGAGCTGTTGCCGGGGCCTCTTCGATGACGGCAGCAGGAGGGGTAGCATTCGGCGTCGCGGATCGGTTGTCTGGAGGCGTAGCCGTTCGCTTCTTTGAAACCTGCTCGACGCGGGCAGCAGCCCTCGCGGGGAGCTTCCGTTTGCGTTCCATGATGAGAGTCAGGTTCGACTCGGGGTTAGCCGATCATCGCTCCGCCGACGTGTTTGTTATAAAGGCGGGTAGTGTCCTGCGGCGTGTACGGCAGGTCAACGGATGAAGAGTGTGTTCCTGAGTACGGTCGTATCTGCTTCACTGTGACGAGGGCGATTTCCGACGCGTAATTGATGTGGCTGCTTCTGACTTTGGACGCGCCGATGAGGCTCTTGGAGCCGAGCTGCGCAAAGCGGCGCTGGTAGAAATGAGGTGGCAACGAAGAGCTCGCTCGGGTCAAGAGAAGGAAGGCTAAATGGGCAAATGCCCAAGAAAGACACGGTAATTGGAAGACTGGCCAAAAGCCGTTCGAAGACGCACGGCAATGGGGCAAGAAAGTATGCTTCGTCGTCGTCAGCGGGATATGCGGGTGGACTCTGCGCGTCAAACAGAAAGCAAGCTGGGGCTTCAATCAAAAAATGCGGGTGGGCTGAAGATGCTGGGCTGGAATGGCTGGCTGGGGTCCCGCACACACACATTGAGCCGAACCCACTCAAAGGTCTAAATCGGCAAGTTCCTTTGGTGATGGAACCCTGGGCCGGAGACGCGCCAGGGGGGGTTTAAGTAGCGCGAGGAGTGACAATTGGGACTACTTCTACTATGCCAATGTGTTTTTAGCTTGGAATGACCTGCATCAGGCTGTAGGACGTTGTATTATGACACTCATTTTTTTTCTTTTTTTGCAAATATGAACAGAGGATTGAGGCCGATATTTGTGATTATGATTATTTTCTTTTGTCTGTAGGTACGTACGGCTTCCCTCTAACTCCCCTTATACTGTAGCTCCTTCCAGCAGTGATGTCAGCATTGATCCTTGCCCAGATAAAGCTTCACGAGCAAAGCATTTGCACCAAAAGCTCTAAGCCTGCTTCCAAATCTCTGGCAAAAGACGCCGGGCTGCTCTTTTAATTTGCCAATCATCACTCTGCCAAGTCCAACGCCTGAACAGATCGGGATGTTTCGAGATCGATCATGACAGACGGTAATAATAATACTCTTCAAATGGCAGTTGTAGACACCCTTGCTCCCGCCAATGACCGGTCCACTTTTAACCACGCGCGCGCACAGCCCTTTCGGCCTGGAAGAGGCGCGAACCGCATCCATGACAGCATCGAGATCGACGCCTCCAACAACAACACCTACTACTTACTATAGCCAAGCCATCCAAGGCACTCAAACCAAAGCTTTCGCAACACTAGCTGTCGTGCAAGCTCCACCAGTCGTACTCAAAGTACTACCAACTCGCGAGGGCTGCAAAGCGGCCAACCAGTCCAGCCATCCCAAAAGAGTCCAACGAAACCCTCCCACCGTTGCGCTCGCTTCTCCAACCTCGCCACTCCAGAGAATGCGCCGCGACAGCATCATATCCAGGTGTACGCTCCAGGCGAGCTAAACTGTTATGAGCACAAACACGTCCTCCTCAGGCTCTGCGGGGCAATGGCTACCCAAGCGTCTTTCCCTACGGAGTGTAAGAGACCCTCAAGCCTTAGCGTTTTTGCTTATACCAATGGCCCAAAGCTCTGACATGAACCATCGAGTACAAACAGAAACTTCGAAATGGGACCGTTGTAATACCTACGACCGGCGAGCGCTCTCGGAGGCAGTTCACATTGCGACACCCGCCCTCTGGTTTCGGAAACGTCGCCACCGATAACGATTCGTCTTCGCAAGAAGATGACGACGACCACTCCTCTTGGAGCTCATTGCCCCGCCGGTCGCTCCAAGGCGTCACACAGCAGTTTCTAGAGGCGATTCTCGGCCTTTACAGGTTTCTCCACACGCCAAAGGGCCGCGGAGTGTTGAAATGCACCCTCGCATACGTCCTGGCCAGCTTGATGACCTTTGTCGAACCTGCCTCGGACTTCCTGGGCAAGCGGGATGGCAAGCATGTTGTGGCGACCATCACGGTCTACTTTCACCCCGCCCGGTCGGCGGGATCGATGATAGAGGCGACCATAATTGCTGTCGTGGCAGTTGCCTATGCCGCACTCGTCTCCATCTTGTCCATGGCCACCTCGGTATTTGTTGGCTCGGTCCTGGACAGCCCGACAGCAGCTCACGTGTTGGTCTTGGTATTCTTTGTCGCTGGCGGCTTCGGCTTTATCGGCTGGGTGAAGCAGAAGATGAACAATCCCCTAGTAAACGTGGGAGGCACCCTTGCCTCGCTTGCCATCATCAGTGTGGTGACCAAGGAAAATGCTACATTTGCCAGTGTCTGGGACAACACCAAGATGGTCCAGGTCTTTAAAATGCTGGCTATCGGAATCAGCATCACAGCCTCGGTAAATCTTTTGCTGTGGAGAACCTCTGCTCGCGATACGTTGAGGAAAGCCATGGGAACTTCATCCACATCGCTCGGTGAAATGCTTTCATATGTAACCCACAGCTTCCTGAGCGGCAAGCAGGAGGAACTTCTGTCGGAGCAGTTCTCCGATGCTGTCTCGGTTTACTCGTCAAGCTACAAGACCATGACCAACGTCCTGCGCGAGGCGAAACACGAGCATTACTTTCTTGGCCACGAAAAGATCTACTCGCTCGACAAGGCTGTGTACAAGTCCATCGAAACCCTCGCGCAGTCAATTGGTGGTCTGAGGAGTGCGGCAAACACCCAGTTTGCCTTGTTGCAAGAGTCGGCCGCTGCCGCCGCTGCCGTCGACATTAATGCCCCAAGGGGCGGCAACTTTTCGCCAACATCAACGGGCTTTCCGTTAACGCAATCGCCAAATGTTTTGACACGATCATTCTCCAACTCCTTTAGGAGCGCACTGGGAAAACACCCCGCACTTTCTGCCATCGACGAGGCTCTTGTTGAGGGCAGTAGCTCCGATTCCGAGCCAAACCTGCATCCGCGCGTCAAACGTTCAGACAGCGAAACAAGTACTGCCCAGCCAACGTGTTCAGCCGTATTCCGCACATCTTCCGATATTTTTGCGCTCTTCATCGAGCTGCTGGGCCCGTCCATGAAATCACTGGCCTTTACGCTGTCCGAAATCCTTTGTGAGCCCGCGTTCGGCGCAGCGCCCAACTACGTTGTCAATCTTAACGAAAATTTCAGGCCGAGCCTGATGGATGCGCTTGGTCTATATAACGAGGCGCGCGCAAAAGCTCTCAACGAGCTTTATCGAACCATCGAGCTGGGACGCCCACACTACTCTGATAGTCTCAAGGCAGACTTTGAGGAGGTGGCGGCAGCCTGCGGGCACTTCAGTTTCAGCCTGCAGACTTTTGGCGAGGAGATGTCAAAGTACCTAGATGTGCTTGACGACCTCAGGTACGCAGCTGGGGACGGCAACACACGAAGAAGCTGGGAGTGGCTTCGATTCTGGCGTTCCAACCGGGCGCACTCCCTGTTCAATACGGGCACTACGCTACCCTACGAGGAACAGGATCAGGCCCCAGACCACGATAACCTTGTCAAACCGATCAGGCGGTCTCAGCTACCCAAGGGTATTCCGTCAACCATGACGACACACCGGGATACCTTCCGCTGGCAGGTGGCTGGAGACGGGACTAACAAGCATGTGAGGAAATTTGCGCAAGGCTTATTGTGGTGGTTGAGGCGATGGGCCAGAGATGACCGTGAGTCGGGCCAAAAAAAAACCATGAATGGGAGTTGGGTATCTTGTTCACGTACTGACTGAAGTATCGCAGTTCGATTCGGCCTCAAGGTTGGCATTGGTGCCATGCTATGGGCCATGCTGGCTTTCATCCCCTCTACTCGTCCCATATACTCTCACTGGCGTGGAGAATGGGGTTTGCTGTCCTTCATGGTGGTTTGCTCAACGACGTTGGGTGCTTCGAACACCACCGGGATATCAAGATTTATCGGCACTGTGTTTGGCACCGCCCTCTACTTGCTGAACTGGGCCATCTCTGACGGAAATGCTGTTGTGCTGTGTATGCTGGGTGGAATTGTTGCCTTTTATAACTTTGTCGTGATTATTGCGCAAGGCAAGGCTGCACTGGGCCGTACTGCCTTGCTTGCGTATAACGTCACTGCCCTGTACGCATACAGCATCTCGCAAAGGGTCGACGACGACGACGACGACGAAGGCGGAATGACACCGTACATTGGCGAGATTGCTTTGCACAGATCCATAGCCGTCACTGCTGGTATCCTCTGGGGTCTGATTGTGTGCCAGGTCCTATGGCCTATATCGGCGCGCAAGAAGTTCAAGGAAGGGTTGTCGGTGCTCTATCTGCAAATGGGTCTCATTTGGAAGCGAGGCCCTCTTGCGATCTTGCTGCGCAGCGACTGTACGAGGTCGTATCTTAAGTCGGGAGAGCAGGCCGCGTTACAGCGATACGGTACGCCCCCCTGAAAGTCGCGCTCGTGCATCTGCATCCAAGACATACTGACAATTCGGCGCAATTCATAGCCTCTCGCCTAGAAACTTTGCGTGTGGCAGCAGCGTCAGAGTTCGAGCTCAGCGGGCCCTTCCCGTCCCAGCCGACAGGTCGCATCCTGGCCGCCACCAACCGCATCCTCGACGCCTTCTACGCCATGAGCCTTGTGACGCAGCGCCGGGGTCAGCTAAGCGACGGCGAGCGCGAGTTGCTTCGCTTCACGGCCTCGGAGCGCGCTGTCCTGTGCGATCGCATCTGCCACGTGTTCCAGGTCCTCGCCAGCTCGCTCATGCTCGAGTACCCGCTCACCGAGTCGATCCCGAGCGTGACGCATACGCGCGACAGGCTGCTCGGCAAGGTGTTTCGGTTCAGGAAGGAGCACGCGGCAGCGGCGGCGGCGCTGGCGGCCGTCGAGGGCTCCATGGCTGCGGACGAGGCCGTTGCCGGTGCCGCCGCTACAGGGGCCAAGGAGGAATCCTCGCAGCAGGCGGTCCTGCGCAGGCGGATGTCAGAAATGTCCACCGCGTCGGCGATTGACAGGCTCGGGGAGTGGGCGCGCATCGGCACTATCGCCGTCGAGGAGCGTGACTATGCGCTGCTATACGCTTATGCGCTAGTCACGGGCCAGGTTGCCGAGGAGCTCAAGGCTGTGGAGAAGGAGATTGAGAACCTTTACGGCGTCTTCTCGGACGATGTGAATCTTTTGGAGTGAGCTTGGCATCGGGCGTGTCGGTGTGCAATGCGTTCTGATAGTTCCTGTTTCGTGGCTGCTGTGGCTCCTACGTCGGCGTTGGCAGTTGTGTTTTAGCACACGCCATATACATAATATGCTAATATATGCAGGCGTCTATTTTTCGAAGGGTGCGGGAGGCCATGCAGTGCCCTGAAGGCCAAACTTGGTGGCCGTCTCAGGCCCTTATGTGCGCTATCACATGTATCAGTAGTATTCTCGTACCCACGGCTGCTATAAAAAGTAATTCGTTCTCGTGCAGTCATTGGTTCATTTCGTATGTATTCTCAGCGCCTTGCGAGCCCCAATGCGCCAGCTTTTGTTATAATACATGTCATGCGAAGTAAATCCGTTATCCCTGCGTAGGTAATTCCGCCCTCAAGTCGTCCCGGGTGTTCCATTTCATTCCGAAAGCCAGTCGTCCAGAGACGTTCATCTACAGTGATTTCCCACACTGCAACCCACGCATCAACAGGAAAGTTGGTTGGTAAAAGAACAAAGTCGAATGGTACAAAAAAATCATCTCTATCCTTTTTTAGTTCATGGTAAAAAGAAAACAAAGACAACTTTTTTCAGCTTATTCGCCCTTCTTGGACTTGGCACTGGCGGCCGACTTGACGCGCTTGGCGACGGGGCGCTTGATGTGGTGGTCGGGGATCCACTTGGCGTCGAACTCGGCGCCGCTGGCGGGCCCGGTCGACTCGTTGCCCGAGAGGGGCTCGGTGGCCTCGACCTTGACAACCTTCTTGGGCTGAACGGTCTTGACGCGCTTGGGTTGGGGGAACAGGGCCTCGATCCAGGTCTTATAAACGAAGTAGAGGGTTCCGCCAAAGACGCCGCTCAGGATGAGGTAAAGGAAGATGCTGGGGGCGATGAAGTATGTCAGCAGTGGCCTGTCCAGCGGGGAACCTCCAATCCCCAGGGGACAAAAAAGAAAACTCACATCTGCGGGTCAAAGAAGCTGGTGGGCGCCTCCACGATGCTGGCCTTGTCGGCGTGGGCGGGGACCTGGAAGGTCTCGCCCTTGGCGTTGACGACGACGGCGACGAGCTCGAGGTTGACGTCGCGGGGCTGCATGTCGAGCGCGAAGCTGTACGTCACGGAGCGCTTCTCGCCCGCGGGCACCTCGACGCCGTACTTGGTGGCCGTCAGGTTGCGGATGATGGAGTCGGTCAGGGGGGCGCCGTCGGCCGGCGGCTCCGTCTTGGTCAGCGCGCCGACGACCAGGGCTAGGCGCACGGCCTCGGCCTCGTTGTTGGTCACGTCGACGACGGCGCGGGTCGGGCGGCCGTTGACCAGCTTGACGCCGAAGATGTCGGCGTCCGGGAAGGTGGTCGCGACGTCCAGCTTGAGCTGGGGCTGGGCGGGCGTCTCGGCGGCAGCACCCTGTTTGAGCGGGGTGTCAGTGTCAAGAAATGCGCATGGCGGGTTGTTGTGATGGGGAAAAAAAGGAAAGTGAGGAGCTGTTGCTCGAGAGGGGAGTCGTCTCTCCAGCAAGCGTCCGTCTGCTGGAATTACACACTTGTGGTGGCGAACATGAATAGGATGAGGGAGGGGGCGACTTTGCACATACCTCAGCTTGGGCGAGGGCGCCCATGAGCTGGAATGCCAGCATGGCGAGACCGGAGAACTTGAGAGAAACCATTGCGAAGAAGCCGGCGACTTGGGATTGCGGGTGGGAGGATGATGCTGCTTGGATGGGCAGACTGCTGTGTCGGACGGGGGAGGATGTTGGGGGAAGGAAAGCAAATCGAACTTGTTGTCGCAGGAGCTTCCATTTACAACCGTTGACAATCGTGGCCAAATCAATTGGGGCCCACAATATTCTTGGAAAGCACGTGCGTGTCGACTGGGATCATTGGAGTACTGTAGTATTAATTGCGAATATTGATGCTACCCCGGGTTTTGGGCGGCATGGTTGCATTTTGTTGTTTTTTTTCTGGGCTATTACAGAGGCAAGCAAGGTATAAAAATTATGGTATCTAGTCGGACATATACCTAGCCAAGGTAAGTAAGCATCATGGTTCCTGCAAAACATAAACCATAGCCGACCTCGTCAATTTTGTGGACGGGTGCCCCCAGGTACGGCCGGGCCGCTGTTGTCCACGCCCTGCCACTTGTCGTGGTCCCACCCGCAGTCCCCGTCGACAGCGTTCCGAGACTGCCCATTCTCCGCCAGCCCCTTAATGTCGCTCCAGTACTCGAGCCGCCTGACCTCCTCGTCGGCGTGTTTGAGCGCCGCGTCCAGGCTGGCCACCTTGCTGTCGCTACTACCTCCTCCCTTATCCTTGCCGGTCCCGGAACGAGACCCGGCTCCGCTCTCGGCGGCTGCGCGCTCCCGCAGCTCCTCCAGCCGGGCTACCAGCGCGCGCCGCGAGGCCTGGAAGACGAAGAAGCCCATGATCTCGTGCATCTTCTCATCTAGGCGGGCGAGGTTGTTGTCGTTGTTGGCCACGAGGTACTTCTCCACGGCTTCGATCTTCTCGCGGTCTATGCGGCAGGCGCGCAGCACGGCCAGGAGCGTGTCCACGTCGTCGATCTCTAGGTTGCCGACACCGCCGACGGCAGAGATCTCAGCCGCCAGCGCCGCCGTGCGCTCGGCGCTGCTGGTGGCATGGCTGGCGATGCTGCCTCCGCCGCCGTCGCCGCCCCGCCTGCTGCTCGGGCGACTCCCCTGGTCTCTTGTTGGGGATGTCCCTCCTGTCGCTGCCGATGCTGCCTCGTGGGAAGACCGGACTGTGAAGTAGTCTGGCTCCAGGAGGGTCCCGCCGTTGGCTTCCCGCATGGCGTCCTTCTTGACGCGGCGCCGTATCCACGCGCGCCTGCGCACGAACGAGTTCCACCACTTGGGCCCGTGCCACGAGAACTTCTTGTGGAAGGCGAACGAGTACTCCCAGCCGTCCTTGTCGGTCTCGGCGCATTCCTCGTGGTTGACGCGCCACTCGGGCCAGGCCCACGTCCACGACGGATCCGGAACCTGCGCCGTCCGGGTGTTAGTTGGGCTAGGCTTGTGGGCGACGTTGGTCCAGGGGGGCGGGTCGAGATTCCCCAGCGCCTTGGAGGCGAAGAGGCGGACGCCGCAGCAGATGGCACCGCGCTCGTTCTCGTACAGCACGTCGATGGCCTCGATGCCTGCCTGTTCCGCGTTGCTGCCGGGTTCATTGGGGTGTGGGGCTGCTGGGTTTGGCCTTTCAAACGGCGTAGGCTCTGTCAGCGGAGGAGAATTTCTTGGTGTTAGCAGCTGCACTTCTTTCAATTTGTAGAAGTTCCATTCGGCGACTTGTTGGTGGCATGAAAAGCCGAAAATGACTTACGCTGAACTTGTATTACCGGCTCTCCGGCCCCGGTATGGCCACCATCTCCGTTTGTAGTATTCCGTGAATATGGTACGGGGTCGCCGCCGGACTCCTCTGATCTTCTTCTTTCGGAGTGCGAGGACAAAGATGACAAGGACGGGCTGGCCAGCTTCGTCATGAGCGGCTCTGTCGTGTGCACCCGTGAAGCAGGACCAGACCCGGACTCAAAGCTCTGTCGTGGCGGACTGGAGACGTTACCCTGACTGGCGTCGCCATCTTGGTTTGTGCCGGCTGCGGTTGGGGCGGCTGGTGGTTTTGTTGTTGCTGCTACTGCTGCTGTGGCGGGTGTGTCGCCCTCAACTAGCGTGATCTCGTGGTCGTAGTCGCTGTCTCGCAGCGCAGGTGCACGCCGCGAGGTGTGAGGCTTGCGTATCCTCGGTTTCGGCATCATACGTGTCCACTTTGCGCTGCGAATAGTCCAGCCCGCGATCACCAAAGCGAATCGGGGGATTTGGATCGGAGCGGAGAGGCGCGCGTGCGCGGATCCGCAGGCTGTCCGAGTGTCGGTCGATGACGATGCCGAACGATATTACCGCATTATCGCGGGCCTGGAGGGGGGAGTCACTCAATCAATGGGACAAAAATGGGGACCAGGGAAGCAGGCTAGAGCAATTTGCAGAAGTCGTGTCGTCTGAAGGCTGGATGCCAGAAAACTAGACTCTAGACTGGTCTATGTAGTATGGGCTACGGTCCGGAGCAGCAGTTTATTTTGGTCAAGGTCTAGGAAAGTCCGAACTGAACGTGTACGAAAAGTAATGTAAAGTAAGTGCCCACCGTGCCCTGCCCGCGTTTACTGACTTAACGCGCACCGGATGCCAAGCATGGAGGCAAGTTGCAAAGCCCAGCCCAGGTCGTTATACCCTTTACGTACCAGTCTGATCAAGGGCGGGGAGGCTAAGCAGCTGCCATGTTTCTCCTGGCGCGCATCATTCGAAATAAGACCGCGCCAGGGCCGTCCGCTACTAGTCTAGCAAGATTGGGAAGCCTTGAAGCCCGTTCCGGAGCTGTAACACGCTAAAACGAATGCTGCAATGGGACCACAGTGCTGAGCGACAGGGGGTGGTTACCGAGCGTTGGAACCGTCGATGACGTCGTTGGCTGCGCGAGCGCGTTTTGGTATGGGGAGTTGCCGCTGTGGGTTGCTGTGGGCTTCCAGGCGGCCTGTCGCTTTGGAGGTCATGAAAGTCTATCTAGGCGCATGCGCTCGTTGCTTGCAGCATCAATCTCTTGCATCGAGTCGATGAACTGGCTACATGGAATGGAGTAGGAAATGTTAAATCATCCCATTCC
>JARHUK010003422.1:0-13704 GCA_031001725.1 Pseudopyricularia javanii | reverse complement strand
GGGTACGGGCTCGGAGGTTTTAAATTTCGGCATTCAACGTCTGGATTTGTTTTTCCAAAGTTTGGTTTTACTAAGCTTGCGCCTGGAAGTTTTCGATAATAGCTAGGTTTTCCTCCTAACGGGCCTGGAACTGCTTTTTTTCCCTGGTAATTTTGGCAAACTGCTTGCGGAATTTCTCCTCATTATCGTCGTCGCTGTCGGATTTATCGATATCCTTTATGCTAAAATCGTCCACATCGGGTTTTTAAAGGGCTTTACTTTGGGCAAAGGCGCCTAAGGTGGGAATTTTGGTAGTTGCAAATAAAAATATCATGGATATTGTTCGCGTTTGCTTCTAAAGCAAAATACTAAACAGGAATAGTTAAAATATTACAATCAAAATATCGGTACCTATTCTAAAGTAAAATATCTTGGGTTAAAATAAACGCGAATAATCTGGGGGTTAACAATAGATTAGGGGTGAAGTTATAATCGAAATCAATGTGTAAAAACAAATTAATTGGCAAATTAACTATTGCTAAGTAGTTCTAAACTAAAGCTATTTATTTAGTAATGATCGTAGGTTTATATAGTTATGAAGCTGCATAGCAGTTTAGCCTAATCACCTTTGCTTGGTAATCGCTTTTTACAAACGATCACTTCCTTACGGTAATTATACGTCGTAATGATCACTTTGGGTAATCACCTTATTTTATCGTTACGTAACGATACGTAACTTGGGGTCGCTTTTGGCTGCGTGTTTCTTGTCCTTTGGTATATGAGGGGCGGGTCCCGCCCTGTGTTCCTCATGTATTAGTTGCGACCGCAGCTGGCTGGTCGTAACAACCGCCTTTGCACGGTTCAAAAGTCGTATTATAAGAGCTCTCGTCCCTTGATATACGTTTAGAAAAAGCAAGAAGGATAAGAGAGATCTGTCCGTACACTGTCAATCACGACACGACAGTCAAGAAATCTGAAATCTCCAGGGGCCTGGATAAGACGGTAGCCTGTGAATTATGTGTCAAGGACACCATCCCGAGCACTCATCGAAATGGCTCAATGGATCTTGCATGAAGTCAGCTATCGAACTGGGTACTCATGCATTGCAACCCATACTTCCAACTATCGAACCAATTAAACTTCTCAGTATGAATCTATGAGGCCATGATAGTGCTTCCATGACGACGTGACTCCTCGCTTTCGTGCTTCTTGTCTCAACAAAACTTCCATGACTGTAATGTGCCAGCTTTTTCTTCTTTTTAGCTGGTATGGTCAGTTTTGGCTGTGAAGTCACTGTTGCTATTAGACGAAGGTCTGGAGGCAATGCCCCAAAAAAGAACAGCTGATTTGCCTTGAGAATCTGCCACACCCTTCGTTAAAGTCCCTCACAATGACAGCCCTAGAATTCCACGATACAGCAAAAACATTCGCCATAATCGTACTCAGCATTTTCATTTTGCCATTATCCTTTACAATCACAAGTCTGCTGTTTCTCGCCCATCTGATTACCAGTTACTACCCCCCAACAAACACTTCCAAGCTTCACCTCCAAGATGGAGCTGAAACGTATAAATCCAGCCGCCAAAGGACAATTCTTGTCACGGGCATGGGCATGACAAAAGGTCTTACCCTCGCCCGCGCCTTCTACCTTCAAGGCCATCGCGTCATCGGGGCTGACTTTGAAGGCGCCTTCATTCCCTCCTCCGGTCGCCTATCAAGGAGTCTATCATCTTTTTACTCTCTTCGCAAACCGATCTCTGGATCATCCTCGTCCTACACCAGCCAGCTAGTCGACATAGTAACCCGCGAAAACGTCGACCTATGGGTATCCTGCTCCGGCGTCGCGACAGCCGCCGAAGATGGCGTCGCAGCTGATCAAATCGAGCAATCGACGAGATGCAGATGCATCCAGTTTACCGAGAAATTCACAGTGCGGTTGCACGAGAAGGATAGCTTCATCTGCGAAACGGTACGACTAGGTCTACCCGTCCCAGAAACGCATCAAGTCACCGCACATGAGGATGTCCTGCGCGTCTTGGACCGTGCGGAAAAGGAATGTCGGTTCATCATGAAACCGGTCGGCATGGACGACGTGCATCGTGGTAATATGACGCTCCTCCCTCTCTCCTCAACCGTGGAGACAAGGAAGTACGTGCTGGAATTGCCCATCTCGAGCGAAAATCCATGGATCGTGCAGCAGTTCATTCCTGGGGGACGTGAATACTGCACCCATGCGCTCATCGTCAAGGGAGAGGTCAAGGTGTTTACGGCATGTCCTAGCTCAGAGCTGCTGATGCATTACCAGGCGTTGCCGAGACAGTCGCAGCTGTTTAAGAACATGCTGCAATTCACCGAGGACTTTTGTGCAAGGTCCGAGGATAGGGAGGCAATGACAGGCCACTTGAGTTTCGATTTCATGGTAGACGACCGCGGGACCGCCTATGCTATTGAGTGCAATCCGCGGGTGCATACTGCTGTTGTGTTGTTCTCGCAGCACGGTGGCGTTATGAGGGATATGGTGCGGGCTTATATGTCTGTTTTGGAGGATAGACAGCCGTCAGGAACAGGGTATCGTGAGGGAGCGAAGGAGGTGAATGGCCACGAATCTGTCACCGGAACCGTGCTGCCGAATCCCCGTGTATTGCCTCGGTATTGGATAGGCCATGATGTGGTGAAGCTGGGACTATTGCCTCTTCTCAAGCTGGTGTGGGGAAAGGCGAGGGCCAAGGAGGTGAAAGAACAGATGGCGAATCTCTGGTTGCATCTCGGATCTTGGAAGGAGGGTTCGTTTGAGGCGTGGGACCCTTTGCCGACGTTGATGCTATATCATATCTACTGGCCCGCAACTGTAGCTGAGGCCTGGCTGAAGGGTCGCAGATGGAGCAGGCTCAATGTCAGCACCACCAAGATGTTCATGATGTAATTTAGCACGTGTTCAGCGCGGATACTGCGCATAGCTAATGGATTCGACAAGATACTAAGACGTTAACTTGATAACTGAAAGCATCCGACAGGCTAGAAATAGCTGCATGCACCGCAATGCACATACATGTCTATGACCTCATAGAATCTTGGCCGGAACGGCCAGCGAATATTGCGGACAGACATCGGAGACATCGGAAACTGAAGGAGACATATCTTCTTGTGGGCTGTCACGCATACTATTCTGAGATGTGCCCCAAAAGCCCCGAGTCTGTACCACTCTGTAAAATGAGCATCGAAAATTTGACTTATTTCACATGCACTCTGGGAGAAGCAGCGCAATGGCAAGCTTCAGCCCCCGAGGGACAACAGTCCTTCCAAACGGTGCTGGAGACGATAGACCATCAGGCCGAAGCAATTCCCGAGGTACTAGCTGTGGGTTTGGCCGGGCCTTCCTGGGACAATGCTTCTATTGGTAGGTATAGAGCTTTGTTTTTCGGCGTACAAAGGTGTATAAACAATAGACTTACTCGGAAGCAGAGCCGACCCAACTCAATTTCCGCGAGCTACAAAACCTATCGATAGGGGCGGCAAGCACACTATCAACTGCTCTCGGCATAGATAATGGGACAAAGGAGTCCCCCGAAACTGTCGGCCTCATCTGCAAAACAAGCCTCGACTTCGTCCTGACGTGGCTGGGTCTTGCGCGTCTTGGCTACGTTGTTTTCTTCATCGCGTAAGTGAATTCAAGGTCTTAATCCAATTTCCAAAGCTAATAAGTATTTAGACCACAGCTGGATCCTCACGCTATCCTACACCTTTGTAAGAACTCGCGAGTGAAAAGGCTTGTCGTACAAACACCTTTACGTGCTGTCGTGGACGGGATCGGGGGCAGAATCGATGTCCTGGAAATCCCTCGCTACTCGTATGACCCAAGAGAACAGCACAAGTTACAGCAACACGCAGAACTCCCCGATATATCTCATATCTTTCACTCATCCGGCACATCTTCCGGCCTACCGAAGCCCCTACCGCAAAGTCACTACTGCGCAGTTGGCGCACTGCCTCGTCTCCCTGGCGCGAACAAACCTGCAACATTCACCACGACACCACTCTACCATGGTGGGGTAGCTGACTGCCTTCGGTCCTGGACAAGCGGTGCAATGATCTGGCTTTTTCCTGAGTCCAGGATGCCGATCACGGGGTCAAACGTCGTAAAAGCGGTTCGCTTCTCCAGACAGCACAGCTCCGAGGTCGCCGTACAGTATTTCTCTTCTGTACCGTTCGTGCTACAGATGATGGCGGAAGAGGGTATGGAAGGATTAGAGCTCCTTAAAAGCATGGAGTTTGTGGGTTTTGGTGGCGCCGCGTTGCCCACTTATATCGGCAACGAGCTGGTGAGTAGAGGTGTGCGACTCATCTCACGCATGGGCAGCGCCGAGTGCGGGTTTCTACTCTGCTCCGCCCGTGATGATTTTGCCGAAGACAAGGAATGGCAATTCCTACGATGCAAAGTTGGTGAAGACATGTTGGCCTTTGAGCCACGAGACGAGAGGCTATTTGAGCTAGTTGTCAAGCCTGGGTGGCCGCTCAAGGAGCAATCAAATCAACCAGACGGGTCTTTTGCAACAGCTGATTTGTTTGAGAGGCACTCTTCGATCAAGAATGCATGGCGGTATCACTCGCGGGCTGATGCACAGATCAATCTCGATAATGGCAAAAAGTTCGATCCGTCACCGATTGAGGAAGCCATCCTAGCAGAAGTTCCGATGCTTGAGGGGGTCTTGGTCTTCGGCGCCGGGCGCATATATCCTGGCGCTCTATTATTCAGCAAGGAGGGTTGCGAAGAGAAAGGTGTCATCCTCGATGCTGTATGGCCAACCGTTGAGAAGGTCAACAAGATGTCACCGAGCCATGCGAGAATATCAAAAGCTATGCTTATCATAGTGCCCAAAACGAATGCAGAGCTACCACTGGAGAAGAGCAGCAAGGGTACGATCATGCGAGGCAAGGCTGGGAAGCGGTACTCCGAATACATCGAAGACGCATACAAGCCTACAGCAATGGTCGAGGGTAGGAAGGGCATCATCATCGAAGACATCCCGGCAAATTTATATGAGAAGTTCACTTTTGTATTGGGACGAGAGCTAGATCTCAACAAAGATCTCTACTTGGTAAGTATTCTTTTGCTCTCCATCCAGGGTTTCGCTGAGTTGGACTTCATCCATCGTCTGTTCTTGTTTTTAGGTACTGATCATGATGATTTATTCAGCAAGGCGTTGACTCTATGGCGTGCAATCACGTCCGGCGACTGATTGAAAGAGATATCATGCCCCTTGACAGCAAGAAGCTGCCTTTGAACGTCATATATGATCACGGCAGCATAAGCAGACTCGGAAAGTATCTTCAGGGCCTCGTGAGCGGCTCTTCCCAAGCGACAACAAACGATGAGGCCAATGTTAACCTGATGCGAGAGCTGGCTGCCAAGTACTCGACATTCGAAAGTTACAAAAACAAAACCTTGCACGGCCGTAACGGGTCAGATGTTGTCGTGTTGACCGGCGCAACAGGAACGCTGGGTGTACACATTTTGCATAACCTCCTCACAGATATCAGAGTGGGCAGCATTCTCTGTCTCGTCCGTGCCAATGACATTAGCGCCGCTACAGAACGGATACGAAAATCTCTTATTGATCGAGGCTTCAAAGACTCGCCGATTCAAGCTGATCGGGTAGTCTGCGTGCCGTGCGACCTGGCAAGGGAAGACCTCGGAGTGTCTCGTCTCCATCGACAGCTTATGATCCAAAAAGCAACCCTTTATATACACGCAGCGTGGCCTGTCAACTTCAGCTTGCGTCTGCCGTCGTTCGAGAACCAGCTAGCAGCCTTGCGAAACCTCATCCACCTTGCTGCCATGGCCAGCGCGCGGCTTTACTTTATCAGCTCCACGGCTTCCGTAGCGCAGTCGCCAAATACACTTATCCCAGAGAAGCCATCTTCCAACCCAAGAGATGCAGCACCATTAGGCTATGCACAGTCCAAATGGGTTGCAGAGCAGATTTGTGCCGCGGCTAACACAGTTTCCGGCGATGTAGCCCTCATCAGAGTCGGCCAGCTTTGTGGCAACAAGGAGGGTATCTGGAACATGAGCGAAGCATGGCCGTTGATGCTGTCGACTGCCAAAATGACCGGCTACCTTCCTGATTTGCAAGACCAGGTTATAGACTGGCTGCCTGTCGATCAGGCAGCACAAGCTATCTTGGATATTGTCATACCAATCAAAAGGTCACCGAGGCTGCCGGGTGAGGGTATAAAGGTATTCCATGTGCTCAATCCACATCGGATACTAAGCTGGACTCAAATGCTCCAATCGGTCAAGGAAAACGACCATTCGTCGAATTTCGATATTGTCCCGCCTCAGATCTGGATTGCGAGCTTGGAAAAGGTTCTGATGGAGAGGAACCATTCCTCAAGAGCCTTGTTACATTTTTGGAAGGATAAATACGCTGAGAATCCAGGGATCGGGGCGAGGTGCCAAGGGAGGACGACTAACCCAGTCTTCGGCGTTGCGGAAGCTCAGAAAGCATCTGAGGCTATTCGTCAAATGGAGCCACTATGTTTAGCGGCTGTCATGAGAATGTGGTTTTGGATACAGAGAAGCTATGCTTGAATTTTTTATAGCTCAATTTACCAGCAGTAAGGGATTTGCATGCAAAGGTGATCATAAGATCTTTCCTTTGCAGATTTTCCTTGATTGGGAGGGTTCACCGCAAACATATCAGTTCGTGGCCGAGTTGCGGACGAACGATCTGCTCCGCGATGATGTTAGTTAAATTCAATTGCAGCTGGGATTTTTTCTGGTCTAATCACTCGGCCGGTGACCAGAGTTTGGCCGATTCGATACCCAATGACAAAATCGCGTGAGACACTTCTGGAGATACCAAGAGAGGATCGAGGTGAGGTCTATGTACTTTCAGTATCAAGCGACGCCTCTGTGACTTTTATAGACTGGTTTCGAAGGGACAGCCAGCGCCAGCCACAGATGGAATAGATCCCAACTACCATTGGTTGTGTAGCTTGTTTCGTGCGCTTCGTCTGTAAAGGTAACAAGATACAACAGCAGGAAAGGAATTTTCGGTCTCTCTGGAGATAGCAGAATGGACCTTGCACAAAAAGAAAGTAAGTGAAATCCTTGGAAGCGAGAAGACAAGATCTCCTCAACCCTCAACCATCCCTACAGAAATCCATGCTCACGTTCAACTCAAGCATGACTAGAGGTCAAGCCATGCGCGCAGCCCCTCACCACTGACCCCTAAGCCGGCGTCTGGACGTTTATGTTGCTGTTGCCTGCGCTGCGGTACCCCTCCGTGGCGACGATCATGTAGTTGTGGTTGCCCATGCGCATCCCCGCGCGCTCCCAGGCCTGGAAGAACTCTCCCGTGTTGACTGTGCCACTGTTGCGCTTCTGCTGGCGGATGGCCCAGTACTGCTGGAAAGTACGGGTGCCCTCGATGGAGGGCTGGTTGTAGCGCGTCGACTCATGAAGCGTGTAGGTGCCGCCCGCGGCCTGCAGAGTGCCCCGCGACTGTGCGCTGTTGCCCGGGTTGTACTCGCCGTAGTTCTCGAGAATGTAGTACTCAACCAGCGGGTTTTGAGTCCAGCCATAGATGCAGAGGTACTGTTTTATTGGGGGCGCATGAGTAATCAGTCAAAGTTATGTAGGAGTGAGGGGTGACTATCAGAGGCCATGAGACTCACAGCATTGCCATTGTTGTATGGGTTGAAAGTGCCAGAGTAAGTGATGCTCTTGGCACTGCCCGGCATCCAACCCTTGCCGCCAACAAAGTTGCCGCCAGACTGCCAGTTGACGCTGTAGCTGCCACCGGCGCCGTTGTTGTAGGTGACAGGCGAGGCGCCATCGGTCCACCACGAGTAGTAGTAGCCATTGTGCCGGCCGGTGGAAGACGGTGTCGACTGGCGTCTCATGAGCTGCTCGAACGGAAAGCCAGTCATGTTGCCATCGGGCGCCGGGATGGCAAGCACCGAACCCGCAAGGGCGGCCACGGTAGTGATGATGGAAGTGAAAGAGAGCATTTTTATCTGGCGGCTTTTTCGTTGGAGGTGGGTTTTTGTGGCTTAACACCAGAGTTTATGATGGCGAGAGAGTTTCTCAACCATTCCCTGTGGAAGAGGCGGAATATTGTTATCTTTTATACTACAAGATCCTAGCTACATCATGCCTTCTGATCATGACAACACTCTTAGGTTAGGCTTTTATTTTCCACTTCGAGGCTAGTGTACGATGACTGCCGAGAACTACGCGCCACTCACTGCCAAGGCTCTCTTCTCTTCTCATCCTAGATTGAATCCAGTCAGATTTTACCCATAAAGATGCCCAGTAGCGCCCAGATGGGGACTGTCTTGGAACTGAAGAAGATCCCCATATGCATTGCAAACGATTAGGAATTTGAAGTTTTCGTTATGACTATCCGCCTACGCCGTGTCATTGTGGAGGCTTGGTGTTTCTTGGAATTTGGCTTGGCTCCGTTATTTTACTTCCAAAGACGGAAACAACCAAACTGATCTTGGTTACTACTGTAGCTACGTAGTGAGCCACCATGTGCCTGTATCCCCCCAAAGAGACATATTCTTGTTACATCTTATTGGGCTACGCTGGTTTTCGTATGACTAGGTAGTGAAACCTATGCTAGTACATCCTAAACAATTCCACCCTACCAGGATATATATGCCGTGCATGCGCATTCAGCCGTCATGCGAGAAAAGAATAACCCGGGGCCATCTATCCGGGCAGACTTGACCAACGGCTTGGCAACGATCCATCGATGGTACCTTGCGTGTTCCTCAAGTCTGTATGGCTTCCAACGGCTTCGTGATCCCGCAAGCTACAACAGGACCAAGACATGCCCTTGCTCTTGGACAAGTCCGTGATGATATACAGAGCTACTAGTGCTTGCTTGGCCAGGACCAGCCCTGCACCCAGCACACGTTCGATTTTCAGGCTAAAGCCATACGCCAGTCTGCCGGGTGATTGAGATACCATGTTCTCGGCAGTCACAACGTGGTCGAATAGCATGAATGGATCTGGAAGAAACATCGGATAATATACCATGGTTAACGAAAGAAATTAGGAGCCGCCATGCACTGCGGATGAGTGGAGTGTTGCGTGAGGCGCCAGTGTTGACACACTAAAATCTCCAAAGGAAGGCCAACGAGCCCATAGGCAACTAGGAACTCATCTCAGGATCAACACCATCCCAATTGCGGTGTTTTCCTGCAAAATAGACCCCAGCTTTTTAGGATAGCACAGAAAATCTTCTTCCGCTTGGCCGAGAACAAGCAATAGCACTAGAACTGGGTAGATGGAGGTCATCATAGAGCTCTGCTAACGTCTATGGGCATTATATTAGCTGTGGTTTGATAGGCCTCTTGTGAAGCTTTTGACAACCGCTCCAGCATAGAGATTTTATTTCGAGGAGTCCTTTTTTTGTAAACACAAGCAAGACGTCAAGATGAAGAGTCTGCACCAAGACTTTCCAATCAGGGCTGTTAACATGGAGGCTCCGAATAACTGATCAAAAGGGAGGAAGCGAAGGAAAGGTGATGATTAGCTACGGAACAGAGCTATCGCCCAGGTGGGCTAACAAAACCGTCAAGGGACGTAATATTGAAGGAAATGGTTGATGGAAGTGCCAGTTCGAGCAGCACCTGACTCGAAAGGTGCGAATCCCTTCTGAAAGGGATGCGACTCTATGGCTGAAGGTCCAAAAGCGAATGCAGTTGTTGGGAATGTTCTATTCTGACCAAGTGAAGAAAAGCAGAGAAGGAAACGAGGAGAGAGACAACCGGGAAACGAAGAGTCCGGCCATCCTAAGATGGCAAAAAGATAATTACGTAAGTGGAAGGCCAACGCGGATTACTCGTCTTTATCAATGCGAAAGCGACCCATCATGCGACTGAGCCAGGACTGATCAACAGAGATCGGAGTCGAGTTTTGCTCCATCTTCTGGCGCCAGCTGATACCCAATCCGCCTGCCACGGAGAGCTGGGGACTTTTGACGTTGAAAACCTCGGTGTCTTGCATAACCTCATGGAGGCCCAGGTTCCTCAGGTCATCTGGAAGGTCTGCCTGTCGGGTTACATCGCCACAACCACCTTGGACACCCCCAGGAACTGCAAATGCCCACGACTTGATGATTATGGCAAACAAAATAGCCGCTATCGTCACCCCAGAGCCGAAAGCCGGTCTAGCCGGCCCATGCACCTGCGTCAGCGCAGACACTAATAAAGAACCATCCGTTGGCAGGAATTCCGATGCCGATACCCTTGTTGATTCCCTGCCCGGCTGTTGGTAATTTCCGTCAAGGATCAACCTGCCGTAGCAAAACCGCCTCAAGCAAGGGCTAAGTACGTCGTAGACCGTATGCAGATGCCAATTTCTAGCCAAGCAGCCGGATGACGGGTTGGCACTGGACAAGATGTAAAGAACGCGTGCAACAAACCATTCACAGTACAGGGTGGTCTCCCAAAAGCGCAACCGCATGCGAAAGGGCCACCGCTCAAGTTCACATTTCATCATGTTTGAAAAGCTCAAGCCTGAGGGCTCGTGTAGGACGTACAATCAAACGCCAGCCCTCTAGAATTATAATGGGATCACTTGCCCCCGAATCGATCAAAACATGCAGCCCGCCAACGACCGCCCATCAGCATGTTCAGACTACCCCGTGTACGAGATCTTCACTGTGCGCGTAACCTCGATGCAACCATCCTCTGGCCCCTCCACATGGGCAATCATGTCCTCCCTACTGCCGGCTGAGCTACTGCACAGTCTGCGGCACGTACTCATAGTAGCACCTTGGCCGGTGTCGTTACCCCCACCGCCGCCATGGATGGTCATGTCAACCCCAGACCCTCCAAACGTATCCTGACCGCTCGGAACGCGCGTTTCTCTCGTCGGCCTGCTTCCGTGGTGGAGGTTGCTGGGAAGGCCTGACGATCTGCCCTGTGGGCCGGAGGAGCTTCCGCTCTGCGGCATGCGTAGGAAACCTCCCACGAGGGGCTTGAGGGGCGGGGCACAGGCGGCGATCATGGCGAGGTTGATTTGGAGGAAGCCGAAGAACTGGATCCAGTTGGTACTTTTTCTCGGTGTTAGACAATTTTGCTTTTTTCAAGCAAGGCAGGGCCACCAAATCACCTACAGGACCTGATCTGGATCACCCCTAAAGACCTGTTGACAGACAACCTTGGCGACCCCGGCGCCGACACTCACATAGCCCAAGCTCAAAACGGCAGCGAGGTACCTCCTCGTGGGGCGGCGCATCCGCAGCGTCCACACGAGTCGGATGGGCAGCGAAGCAAAGGCGAAGTCGGTGGCCATGTTAGAGGCCGTGTTGAGCATGCCAAATGCCTTGTGCACGTGCTGCGGCAGGCATTTGCCGTCCGCCCTGATTGCCGGATCCCAGAATGCTGCAGGCGGACGGCAGTTGAAGCCGAACTCCAGCCAGCCTGTGACAGAGTAGAGGATGACATAGGCCATCAAGCCGCGGATCGCGTACGCGTACCATCCGCGCTGGTGCAGCCGCAGCAGCGAAAGACCAATTGAGAGCTTGACGAG
The DNA here is from genome assembly GCA_031001725.1 of Pseudopyricularia javanii. Classification (NCBI taxonomy): domain Eukaryota; kingdom Fungi; phylum Ascomycota; class Sordariomycetes; order Magnaporthales; family Pyriculariaceae; genus Pseudopyricularia; species Pseudopyricularia javanii. Next base: position 2,171 of record JARHUK010003422.1, on the reverse strand, counting down.
CATGAAAGCCGCGATACTAGAGACCATGGTGCGGATGTAAGTCTTCTTCATGTAGTGCGTGTGGTCGGCGGCCGAGACGACGACCCGGTGCCGCCCGAGGCCGTGGAGGGACGCGATGATGTAGGTCACCATGCCTCCTAGGAATGCGCAGACCTGTTGTGATGTTGGTTAGAGAGATCAGTTGTGGGCAATCGAAAGAAAAGGAATTTCTTACAGCAGCCAGCAGCATCAACCAGTCGTCCAGCTTGAACGCTTTGACCACTGTCGCTCTAGTGTAGAGCCTCGCAGCAACAAAGGTTAGAGCGACTGCATGCAGGGCAGCAGAGGTGCCGATTATCCTGTCAAGGTTGCTCTCGTTTGCGAAGTCTTTGTGAATATCTGGAGTTGTCGCGGTTCCTGCCGAAGCAGGCTCAGCACGGGCGGCCAGGGCAAATACTGTTCGATACATTGCTGCTGCGGTTGTATCTGACGATGAGAAGTGACAGGACCAGGCAGCTGAGGACAGTATTGGATGTAAGGAACTATTATATCTGACAGCGTTTGTAACCTTCACGGAAGCCTTGCACTCTTTATGCTGACGAAAGAAAGACCAGAAAAATCATATGGCTGGCTAATCTTTCTTCGCATGGCACATAGTCACATCCTGAGTCTCTGAAAATTTCACGGTGTGATAATGAGTGAACCTTGCTGCAAGCAAAGCCGCACTATCCCTTGCCCTTCATTATGTTCTTTGGAGTTTCTCCGTCTGGCAAGGATACTTTTCTTTCTTGGCGCGCCTTGACAGTACACAACGACTACATTTAGGTAAATAAGACGCTGTACAACGGGGGTGATTGGGCCACGACATGATGCCATCACAAAAGGGGCTCGATCCTTTCAAGACGCTATGCGCGTTGCCGGTGACATGAAAAGCAAATTTGCGAACATGGAGTCTCGGTTGCAGAATGTGGAGGATGCGTTAGGTGAAGGGGTGGTTCCACCGCCATTTCTTGATGCCATTGTGCTCTGAGCTTCTCAAGAACTTGAAAGTTGACGTCCTACCGAGGCCAGTCTTTTTCAAGCAAACGTTGATATTCCTAAGTTTGGAGGGATCGAAAACCACAAAATGAAGCATTATCATCCCAGTTTTGAACGAAGAGAAGTCGATGATGGGTCTCCTCAGCGTCGTTCCTGTAGCTGATGTCTAAGATAACCCTTGCAGCTCCTACATGAGGTGATGGAAGCACTGGATTATGGGTGGAGTAGACGGGAAGCCTTTCGGGTACAGTCAGACATCTACGGGGAGTTCAAATATCGCAAGTACCTTTGGCCGACCATAGTTCTGTCAATCCAGGTTTGGTATAGTGGCCAAACACCTCGGCCAAGAGGTACTGGTAGCAGTATAGGGGGTTTGGTGAAATTGCTCCGCCGATCGTCCCCTGTGTGCTCACAATGACCCCCTGCAAATAAACATGAAGTCCTTGGACCAAATCAAGGTGGTGTGCAGACTCCGGTGTACTCAGCTATTGGCTACGTTATCCCCTATTCTTCTCCTTGTTTTCAGCAACATCAGAAGATCACTACTTGCCGTACACTTTATTTCACAAGTATATGTAGCACAAGTTATCGCCCACGGTGCTAAACATGTCCTTGATCCTCAGCGTGTCTGCCAAGATACCCATGTCGAGCTCGTCGTCCGGCGTGGCGTCCCTGCTTGGAGGCTTGTTCGCCATCGTCAGCGTGCCGCTCACCTTGTCCGCCTCATCCGGATTCAGCAGCTGCCAGAGCCAGTAGATGCGGTCAAGCATGGCGTGATGGAGGTAGAAGACAGGGTCGACCGGGCTCGTGTATAGGTCGGCCGAGTCGCCGTTGATGAAGTAATGGCCTGCCGTGTGGATCCCAATGACGCCGTTAGGGTAGTCGCCCGACAGGCCGTCGTTGAAGAGCTTGATAGTCCCCGAGAGTTTGCCGACTGTTATATCGATCAACGCTTGAGTCGTGAAGAAGTTGGCGCCCACGTATGGATTCAGGTCTCGTCGGAGGCAGCGGGGGTTGTATGAGTTTAGGCCATCGGGCACGGCGACCATGCCGTCCATGGGCGGACTCATGGGGCCGAGGGTGGGTGGGAACCTATTTCGGGAGAAGTGAAAAGGAGGTACTAGTCAATCTTGTAGCTCAGCGGACTAGGATTG
>JARHUK010003389.1:19282-30444 GCA_031001725.1 Pseudopyricularia javanii | reverse complement strand
CTCAGACTCATAGCCGCCTGTCTCGGAACCAGCACCGCCACCGAAGATGCCACCAAGACCAGAGCTGACGTGACCTCCCAAGCCGCTCAGCAAGCCGGAGCCCTTGGAAAGAAGTCCATCGGAGCTGCCGCCAAGATCAAATCCACCATTGCCTCCATGGCCACCACCGAGGCTACTCAGGAGGCCGGAACCCTTGGACAGAAGGCCACCGCCGAGCTTGCCTCCCAGGCCACTCAGCCCACCACCAAGTCCACCAAGGCCGACATCGGTACTCTCCGACTGGGAAGAATCCGCACCATCGGACTGGACAGGGTCTGCGGCCTCGGACTGGGAAGAGGCATCCACCGCGGCCGCCGAGATGCCAGCACCAGACTCCGCGCCGAAGACGGTTCCAATGTCGATGCCGAGGCTGGCGCACCTGTCGGCACCCAGGGTCCCGCCCACGGCCGCGCCGCAGTCGGCTGTGACCCCGACCGAGATGGTCTCCAGGGCTGACGCGCAGCCAGCGATCCTGCCGATGATGGGTGTAATGAGGGATCCGACACAGTCTGGTAGAGTGAAGGACAACGGATTAGCTCTTCTGGAAACACCACAACTCCAAATTCCACCAGGTGGTGGGGGAAAACCTACCGGCACCGAGAATGTCCAGGATGGCGCCCATGTCGGCAGAGATGGTGGCCGAGCCGCCGACCATTGCACCGGCGATGCAGGTCTTGTCGCAGTTGACATTTCCTCCCAGGATGACCTCCGGGGAGGCCTTCTTGAGCGCGCCGCCGAGGGTGTTCAGGATGCTGTCCGCGGCTGCAAGATCGGCCTCGATCTTGGCAGCGACGGCCTGGCGGGCTTCAAGGGGTGCGCCCGCTTCAAGTTTGGAACCCTGGCAAACATCGACTGTGGGATCAGGTTAGTAAAGACTTCTTTCCTCGCTCCAGGAAGCCCAAAATTTAAGCCCCTCCGAAGTCAGACTACTCACGGGCAGTACTCAGGTGAGCCTGGGCCTGGGACATGGCTCCGCCGACATTGCAGTCCGATGCTGAAGGCACCGAGGGCACTGAAGGCGATGAAGATACAGGTCCTGACGATGGAGGGAAACCACGGAAGAAGCTGCGTGCCTCGAGACTGCTGGCGGGAGCGGCCAAGGCCCCGCCGAGGAGCCCTGTGATGGCCATCGTGGCGACCAAGAAGTTGCGCATTATGGATTAATGTAAGTGCTGTGGTGCCAGCAACGTAGATGTTCGAAGACTGGTTTGAACTTTAAGGAGTGGATGGGCCCAAGAGACGAAGCGTTGATGTCTTGGCTGAGGAACAGGTCAAAGTATCATCGAAATTATGGGCGTTGTCATGCTGTTAAATACCAACCTTGGTCGGCCAGGTTGGTAGATCGAGGCCCGATGGACTTCTGGGATCCTGATTCGCAAATGACGATTTCTATTTCGAGACTCATTATAGATCGGCATCTCTTGGAGAACACACGGACGACGGGAAATATCAAAAACACATTACACGGCGCTCCCGGAGGCATATCAAAACAATACCCTTGCCTTTTTTGTTTGTTGGACAGCTTTCAAAAACCGGTGCCGGCGCCAGCCAAAGTCTGCTCGGGCGCTTGGCCCCAGAAGGATTTTTCGAAAGGGCAAACAAGGCCTACGATTCCTGAGCCGCTGTTTGGAGATCCCGGCAAGGCAATATCATTTCAGTGCGAAAGGAGTGTCAGTCGCACGTACAAGCTGGTGCCGTTTCGTTTCCTAGGTCTTTCTAGAAGGCGAGTCCGAACCCACAAGCGTGAACACCGTGCACTTCCTGCCCGAGGCTCCATGGAGCTTTGTTTTTCGAGCTGGCTGCAGAACAGGGCTAGCTGTCGACGGCCACGGGGCTGATGATGCGCTAATCAACTGCGTCTTGTTGGGGTGGGATCCTGGAGGATGGAGGGAGATTATGACGTGAAATCGGAGCGGCCCTGGTGCAAGGCAAGGAAACCTCCAACTACTCACAGGAAATACGATCGATGCCTAGTAGCAACCCGTGAGAATCGCATATCGCCATCAAACAAGTAAGTGGTTCTCGGTAACGATTGCAGTACTTTGATATTTGACAGGTCGAACTTCAGGTCTGCCAGAACCTTTTTTTTTCTCCTCGGACATCCCGCGGCAAACCCAAAAACCCATTAAAGATTGAGTGGCAAACGCGGTACAGAAATGAAAGGCCAGAAAACAACTAACAGGGCCGTTCAGTGGGTGTCATGCATGATGGGCAGACGTATGCCAGGGCCAAAAGGAACATTGGTGCCACAAGACGGGGCTGAGTAGATCTATCTGCCTAGCGTCGGGCAAGTCCTTCAGGGGCGAGGCAGGTATTCAAGCGTTTTCGAATATGGCGGTTCACGACCAGTGCATACGCTAGTTCGAGTTCGTTGGTCTGGTGCACAGTTGGCCTGCACTCGTGCCAGGCTACCGCTCCCCGTGCCAGACACGCGTGGGCTTCAGCCGTGAGTGTCGCCAGGCCGTCTGGCCAGTCAGCTGGGATGAGGTTTGAATCGTAGAGGGAATGTGGAGAAATAGGAGGTAGATGACTGGGTGGTGTAGATGTAGGTAGGTCCTTGGGGTGTCTCCGCAACGTGAAACCAGGCAAGTGCATGTATCTTGGTGCTTGTTTTCCTCCAGTCCAGCCAGTCAAGACAAATTCCATCGTCTCCGCATATACCTCTATATGTACATGTGTTGCCCCTTTTGGCCCAGATTCGCTCCAAAAGGGCAGCGATCTGCACTTGGGCCCTTCGATCCGCAGCTCGCCACCGCGCTACTGTACGATTCAACTCTAGACCCCTTCACTGGGGAAAAGGGTCCAAGAAGCAAAAGAGAAAAAAAAGAGGCAAAGGACGGCAGCCCGGACAACAAACAAACAAAGCCCGCTCCTCACAAGTCCAGGATAATAAAAAACCAGGGAAACAAACTAGTGCTTGTCCGGTACAAGACTCGCACAATCCCTCAAACTTACTAATTTTGACGACCAGAAAAAAAGAACGGGGAGGACAAGTTACCAAAAGAAACATAAGGCAAAAAATCCCCGCAAGCAAATGCTGGCCAGCCGCCTCAAGGTGGCCCTAATAGGCCTGCCAGCGACCGCCGAGCCATCATGGGCCGGGGACGCTCACCTCCCGTACCTTCTCTCGCCGCTCGGCAGGTCTCGCTATGAGATCATCGCCCTCTGCGACTCGGACGTCTCCTCCGCCGAGGCGGCGAGGGCGCGCCACGGCCTGCCCGAGACAGTGGATGCGTACGGAGACGCGGCCGAGCTGGCGGCTGACCCGCGCGTCGACCTCATCGTGTGCTGCGGCGCAGTCGACGGCGCCGCCTCGGCCAGTCGCCTCCACTCGCGGGCCGCAGTGCCCTCGCTCCGCGCCGGCAAGGCCGTCTTCGTCGAGTGGCCCGTCGCCGAGAGCCTGACGGCCGCCGTGCACCTCGCGGCAGAGTACGGCGGCGACGGCCTGGGCAGCGCCGGCGGCAGCTCGAGCGGCAGCGGCTGCTCCAGCCCCTCGTTCCCCGGCGCCGCGACCAACAACAGCATCGTCGGCTTGCAGGGCCGGCTCAGCCCCGTCGTGCGCAAGGTCAAGGACATGCTGGACTCGGGAAGGGTGGGCCGCGTGCTCAGCAGCGAGGTGCGCGCGTTTGGCACGCTGTACGGGCGAGGGTCGAGGAAGCAGCCAGACGGTCCGTCGAACTCCAGGGACCGCTGGCCCGGCGGCAACGCGGTCAGCATCTCGCTGGGCCACACCCTCGACTACGTCCACGAGGTCCTGGGCGAGTTCGAGCCGGGGACGATGCGGTGCCGCATGCAGGTGCAGCGGCCCACCGAGCAGGACAGGGGCAACGGCATCGGCAGCGGCAAAAGCACGAACGGCACGGCAGGCGAGGTCCCGGACCTCGTCGTCGTGCACGGACAACTGGCGGCCTTCCACCACGCCGCGACCGACGCCACGCTCCTTGTCGCGTACCGGACCGGGCCCCCGTTCAAGGGCCAGCCGGGCCTGACGTGGACCATCAACTGCGAGCGGGGCGAGATTATGATCACGAGCCCGGACGGGCCGCACCTCCACTCTGATACGTACGCGGCCGACGGCGCCGGGCCCGAGCCCGTCACCATCCGGGTCCACGACTTTGGCACCGACCAGGTCATCAACGTGCACTGGGACTGGGAGGACTGGCAGCTGGCGCTGCCGGTGCGCGCGCGCAACGTCGCGCAGCTGTACGAGAGGTTCGCTAGGTGGCGCGAGAAGAGGAGCCGGGCCGGCGCGGTGGTTAGGTGCAGCAACGGGTACAGCACCGTCGCCGGCGTTGGGGCAGGTCAGGGGTCGAGGGTGGCAGAGGATGATGACTGGCCTCGGATACAGGACGGGATCGTGAGGTTGAGACAGTTGGATGCCATGTTTAGGCAGTACGATTCTCAGCGTATTGTCTAATCCGGCAGCCTGTCTATGATTCACTTTTTCTTTAGCGCAGCGTAGCTTGATATATTTAACTGGAACGTTGTGAGTTCACATTTGCAGGCCACCTGAAAACTCCTGGGCGTTGTTACCGCCAGATCGAGAGCTTGCTTAGCCACATCCTTTTGGTCTTCCAAGAACGACAGAACAAGGTAAAAGTTGTCGATCAGAAAGCATGTATGTACCTACCTTGGGGGTCTGCCGAAACACCAAACGGTTGAACAAGATTTTAAACATAAAGCCGCGAGTGAAGCAGCAATAGGAGCCGTTCATCATGAGAATTTAGATCATTATCATACATCGTAAGCGACGGCCCAGAGAGCAGCCTACTTTCATAGCGTCTATCAAAGAGCACAGCAACCGTCGACGGGGCCGGGAGTTGACAGTGCCATGTCGGTTTGCCCCTATGCAACGTAGACAGGCAGTCGATTCCCGCAAAGCTCGCTCTTGCTCGACACCTGGCGATCGTCCTTGTGAAAATCGTGAAGCCGCAGCCAGCAAAGCATGCGGAACACTAGGGTGCACCAGACCTCGGAATAAAGTATCTCCCGGGCGTAGGGCGAACTCAGAGGATCGGCCGCCCGACGCTCGACAGGAGTTGCCCCCAAGGCCCGTGGCGGCGAGCCTGCCCCCTGCAACGGGCTGGTTGCTATTTGGAATGTGGTGTTGTTTCGCTGCAGGCTGGCCTTGGACTTGTCGACCACGCGTGGGCGGATGCCCTCAAAGTAAATCTCCATAAAGACGTGGTGCCTTTGCTCCGGGGAGGCGGCGCTGAGCCGGACAGAGGGCACCTTGTTTACGCTATGGCGGAGGTGTGGGCTTGCTCCATCCTTCTTTTTCTCCACCTCGGGATCTCTTTTCAGGACCTCGACCTTTTCCTCGTCGTTGACGACCCGCAGAACCTCTTGGATGTGCTCACGAAGCACAACCTTGACGCACTCTCTCATGGTCGGCCGGCTCAGGAATTCATCACACCACTTGATGGCCGCCCGCAGCTCGTTGCACGATCCGAATGTGAGATGCTGCTCGGTGCGGCGTTTTTCGCCGTTATCCTTATCCTTCTTCCAGTGTGTCCACTGGTCTGAAAGCGTTTTGGAGACACTAGCAGTATGTTGCGCTAGCTCTACGAAGTGGGCTGATAATGGCATCAAATCATCGCTTTGGATCCATTCGTTGAACTTGTTCAGTAGCCTCAAAAGGTCAAAGAACCTTTTGTCCCATGTGTACACGGTTGGATTGGGAACCATTCGAAAAGGAAGATCGGCGATGTGAAGCGTCTTTGACAGCATCCCCATGATCTCAAAGGCAACTGCGGAGTTTGTCGTCCTTGTTAGCTGGCTGCATGTGTAGCATCTCCGAGGGAAAGGGGCTTTTCTCACTGGGAAACAAATGGCCATGCTTCTTCTTGTCATCTCTCAGGAGGTCGGCGGTATGCGTGTTGCAGCCGAACGAGGCCACCGTCTCGGCAAGTTCATTGAGACTACCAAGGTGGAGGTACTCCATGTCCTCGGGCTCCTCGGTAATGAAATCAGGTGGCATGACGGAGGTTTTGCTGTATATCGTGGGAACTATGCCGAACGAAAAGACCTTTACCAGCTCTGAGGGAACTGTGCGGCCATCGCGAAAGTTGTGTTTTCCGTAGAATTGGAAGTGAAACATGACGCCCAAGTCAGGCATGTGAGTGCCCGTCAGCAGGTATCCGTTGCCTTCGGCACGATACTTGTCAATGGAACGGTCAAACTCCTTCCAGTGAAGACCGAGCATGGCGGCCATCTCGACAATGTGGCACATGGTTGTGGTTGCGTATGGCTTCTTGATGCTTGCAGGCATCGTATCCCAAGACCGGGGTTTGGCCTGAACCGCAACCACCAGTTCTCTCTTGCTGAAATCGGGGGTTCTGGGGCTCGGGAGCTGTCTCTTCTCGTGCCATAAACGCTCTGTCTTGGCCCATTCTGTGGACTCGGACTCCATGCGCTGGAATTCGGTCAGGAGATGGACCCAGGTGGCCTTCTCGTTGTCGGCTGTGTGGATGCGCTTGGCCACTTCAGGCTTGCCAGACAGACTAAGAGTGGTGTTGGTCCGCGCAGGTTTCTTCCAGCTCGTTCTTTCTCTCAAGGTGCTGCTGCTGCCTTCTGCGGGCGGAACCCCCAGGATACCTGATAGCTTCAGCGAGTTGGGCCTCGAGGTCAGGGGCGGGCGAGGGTCAGCCTCTGGTTTCAGAGGGTCGGTCTTGATGTGCTTCTCGATTTCCGAGGTGCCATCGATGTGGTAGATGGGTGTCATCTTGATGGGGCCATATTGATTGCTGGCTTTGCAGACAAACATGACCGGAGTCTCGAACTGGACCTCGAAGCGCAGCTCTTTCCACCTGAAAACCCTCCTCTTGTTCTGTGACCATTTCCCCATGACGCGTTCGTCGCAGTTTGAAAAGCCGGTTGCCGAGGCATAGTATTGCTGGAGGACCTGCATGGCCGTGCTCGCGAGGGCGACAAGAGCGATGGCTAGCGAGGCTATCGCTACGTAGAATTCGGGGTCTTGGCCATCGTTGTTTTGGGTATCTCTGGGCTGGACGTTGCCCATGGTGCGAGGTCAACTGTGGTTCGGTAGTGAGGCTTCGGGGGGCTTGTCGTGTGGTAGATGGGGCGCGCGAGTCTCTGGTGATACTAAGCATCGACTACAAAATAAATAGTGATGGGATGGGCGGCCAAAAACAGATATTCGAGGTTGCGTTGCAGCAAGCGAGTGCCGAATGGTGGAGGAGAAGCCGGCCGGTAAGGCTGTACACATTCTTGAGTGAGACCGCGTAATGAACCCGAAGCCAAGACGATGTAGGGCAAGGGGCATTTGAAACATAGCCCTGGAGACACGCATCAGCCTTGGGTAATTTCGGCCAGGTGCAGTCTGAATCTCAGCTCACATTGGGCAACATGGTCAACGGCGTCGTTGAGGCGTCATGGCTGGCGCTTGATTGCAGGCAACACACTGCGGCGGCCTCTTGCGAACCAAACAATGGTGGCTTTGTTCTTCAGCTGTGCATGCTGCGCGCCAAACTAAGCCACTGGGAGCGGAGCGAGCCGTTGATTGCGGGCCAGGGTCGTGTCGTGTCGTGTCGTGTCCGGTGCCGGTGGCGGAGGGGCGCAGCTGGGAGCGAGGGCATGTGTGATTGTGTTTGTGGGATGTGAAGACCAACCTGCCGATACAAAGAAGGGGAAAGAGGCGGTGAAGGTGTATTTTCTGAGATGGTAACAAAAATAAAACAAGGGAATCGTCTGATATATCCAAGTGTACAAAGGCCAAAAGCCATGCAAAAGCCAGGCAAAAGCTAGGCAAAAGCTAGGCGCTGTCTTTCATCGCTTCCTCACAGTAGCGACTACGCCAAGACACTATCCTGGCAGCCGCTCCACAGCAAGCAGTGGCTGACAGAGGGTTGGCAACGGCTCAGCCACCAGGGCCTTTTCAGCTCTATGTACTGTAAGGTATGTACAGTATGTGTTTTTTCTCGTTCCTGGGGCTGCTAGGAAGGACCCCGCGTCTGGCTCCCAGTCGTCTCCGCTAGTTCGTCCACCAGTTCTTCCCTTGCCGTTGCGCTGGTTGCTTGGTAACATACAAAAAGAAAGCCGACAGCAACTATTGCTTGCTGCTTTATGCCGCTTGCGCGAATTGACATCATCGGATGACGATGCTGATTTGGAGAATCAGGTCCTGTACTGGCACCGTTGGAATCCAATTCACCGCCGCCCACTCCTTGAGGTATCCGGTTTGCTTTCACCATCTCTATTTAACATGAGATGCTCTGGATCGCCTAGAAGGGGTTCTATATGCTTGTCCCGGCTCTTGGATCTCTGGGCAGTAGGTGGCCATGAATGACAAGATCATTCTTCCAATACTTGCATCTTGCATCGTAGCCAAGATAGGCACGGATGCTGCCCTAAATAACCGCTCCTTATCGCAATACCCTTCCCATGAAAGCGTCCATTTAAGCATTGGAGCACAGCTTGGAATTTGAGTGGCAAGGGTTATTTTGGGTAGCATCTGTTCTTCGTAGTAAGTTCAGACCACGACATGCTCCGCTTTTTGCTCTATTGATACATATCCCAACATACAACTGGGTACCTGGTTATAACATCTGACTCGATGGAATCATATCCTATAGATCGTACAGTCTGCCCTTGCTTAGAGTCGCTGTGTATGTAGTATTCGCCCATCGACGCACCCAAAAGCTTGGCGGGCAGGCCGATTTAGGGGTCCATCTTGGGAAATCCACCTTCTATTTCCAGCCAGAGGATGTTCTGAGCGTCGCCGAAGATTGCCTCTCCGACAAACCGCCGTATTAGTGAGGGTGGAGTTTGGGACATGCAGATACTGAGCAAACCCCTCGTCGCTGGGATGGTCCACCCATTATATCAAAAGAGAAGTTGTCATGATATCGGGGGCGACAGAGTAGACAGGGGCCAGGCGTCTATGAAGTTTGAGCAGAGTGATATATGTTAAGTGAGTATAAGATGTTTTGATAGTCCCGTTCCTTTAGGGCCGCATTCCATCTCGGCCTCACCCTCGTTCTTTTCATTGTCAAGGACCCTCTTGCGCACAGTATTCTTGAGCCGAAGCATGAGCCTAGCCCCTTGACCGTTACATTCCTTACGCAACTCATCCCAAAGTCATGAGGTACAACTTATCCCTTGCCTTCTTAGGCGGCGCAGCCGTCACTGTCGCGGCGCATCCGCACACCAATGCTCGGCAGGGTGTCGAGCGTCGTGCCGTAGACCTGAACGCTTTCCGTTTCTCTCCCTCTTCGACATACGTTGCCAAGGGCAAGGATGTGCAGACCCGCTCTGCGAACAACTCGAGAAGCGATGATTACGTCCAGACGGCTACCAACCTCGTCAAGAGCGTCATGCCCAGTGCCGAGTATCGCCTCGTTGACGACCACTACGTCGGGACCAACGGCATTGCCCACGTCAACTTCAAGCAGACTTCTCATGGAATCGACATTGACAACGCCGACTTCAACATCAACGTAGGTGCAACCACGGCAAGAACCATGGTTGGAATGATGAGACTGACATGAGTGAACCTATCAGATCCGTGACGGCAAGGTCTTCAGCTACGGCCACAGCTTCTTCAACGGATCGCTACCCAAGGAGAACCCGCTGAAGAAGAGGGCTTTTAGTGACCCTGTCAAAGCCCTCCGTGGCGCCACTAGCCTCCTTGCGCTTCCTATTACCGGAAATGCCACGGCTATGGCCAAGACCGGGGCCAACCAGGTCTTCACACTCAAGGGCACTCTAGGAGCTGTCAAGGACCCCGAGGCCCGCCTTACCTACCTGGTCAACGATGGCAACGTGAGCCTGACATGGAGGGTTGAGACCGATTTGGACGACTCATGGCTGCTGTCGTACGTCGATGCCAGCGACAAGAGCAAGGTCCACGGCGTTGTAGACTACGTCGCGCATGCCTCCCTCTTCGAGGTCTTCCCATGGGGCACCAATGACCCCGACGAGGGCGACCGCACCGTTCTCACCGACCCCTGGAATGTCACCAACTCGCCGTTCACTTGGCTCGGCGAGGGCACCACCAGGTACACAACCCTGCGGGGAAACAACGTCATCTCCGGGTCGAACCCGACCGGTAGCGTCGGCTTCTTGACCAACTACCGCCCCGACAGCCCATCGCTCAACTTTAGCTACCCCTGGGACCCGACCATGTCGCCGCCCAAGACGTTCATCGACTTCTCCATCACGCAGCCGTTCTACATGGCCAACATGATGCATGACTTGCTGTACACCCTTGGCTTCAACGAGGCCGCCGGGAACTTCCAAACCGACAACAACGGCAAGGGCGGCGAGGACGGGGACCAGGTCATCGTGGATGCGCAGTTCGGCTCCAAGAGGAACAATGCCAACTTTGCCACGCCGCCCGACGGACAGCACGGGCGCATGAAGCTGTACATCTACGACAAGACGACGCCGAACCGCGACGCCGCCCTGGACAACGGCATGATCATCCACGAGTACACCCACGGCCTGTCCAACCGCCTGACCGGCGGACCGGCCAACGCCCACTGCCTCAGCGCGCTGGAGTCGGGCGGCCTGGGCGAGGGATGGTCCGACTTCTTCGCCACGGTGGCGCGCCTCAAGAAGAACGACACGTCGGCGACGGACTACCCGTTCGCCGCATATCTCATCGACGATCCCCTCGGCAGCCGCGAATTCCCCTACAGCACGTCGATGACGACCAACACGCACACGTACGCCTCGACCAACAAGATGAGCGAGGTCCACAAAATCGGCAACGTCTGGGGCACGATGCTGTACGAGGTCCTCTGGGGCCTGATCGAAAAGCACGGCAAGGAGATCTCGACCCTCCCGACCCTCGACAAGGCCGGGGTCCCGACGGCGGGCAACTTCCTGGCCCTCAAGCTCGTCATCGACGGCATGTCGCTGCAGCCATGCAACCCCACGTTTGTGCAGGCCCGTGACGCCATCATCGACGCCGACACTGCCCTGACGGGGGGCGCGAACAAGTGCATCCTCTGGACCGCGTTCGCCAAGAGGGGTCTCGGCAGCGCCGCCGCCTACGCCGCGGGGAAGAAGAGCGTCGAGAGCTTCGATATCTACCCTGGTGCGTGCTAGCTGTAGTTCCTCTTTTTTGATGATTGTGCGTCACGAGGGCGGTTCACGGG
>JARHUK010003389.1:735-19251 GCA_031001725.1 Pseudopyricularia javanii | reverse complement strand
TTGTATATATTTGGGGCTGTCCCTTTTCAGCGTATACTATTATTACTGCTCCAATACGAATATATGTATTGATACGATAGATACCACTTTTTCTTGGTTTCCCCGCAGGCAGTGACTAGGCAGTAGGAGGTAGATGGTGTATTACAAATTTGTGCGCGTGTATGCCACGTTTTGCCAGCGTCCACCCCAAAAGCATCATTGGGGGGATCCGTTGCTTCGGGCCGGGCAAGATCTTTGACCCGCAACCGGAACCAGTTCCAGACTGGGCCAAAAACAGAAAAGAAAAACACAAAAGAGGAAAGTCTGGATCGGTCTACCTAGCAGGTCGTTAGCGCCTGGTGTTCAGCTTTTGCATGAGACCGGTCCAGGCCTCCCTGGCCATTATGGGAGCAACATCACGAGCTTCACTGCGCCTTTTGGGTTTTCGTGAGTAAGTAGAATACTGGTAGAAGTTGCAAGTGGTCCAGGTCTCTTCGGAAAGGCGGCACGGTTGGGCCAGCAGACCAACACGGCCGATGATAATTTTGACTGACTTGGGCGGCGACGGGCAGGCGTATCCACGAGCTGAAAATAACATCAGGCAATCATTGCATGTATCGGACTTGTTGGGAGGATTCGGCTAGGGTGCCCCTGAGGGATGCCCGAGGTAGAATTTTTTTTTCTTTTTTCTTTTTTCTTCCCTGTCATGCGGGTTATCGGGACAAGAGATGGTATATCTATTTATGCCGTATCAAGACAACTCTGTATGGCATAGCCACTAGAGTAGTCAAGACAAGTCAAGCGAGCTGCAAGTCTCGATCTCCAGGGCGTTTGATACGTGATTGGGCAATTTCGAAGTGCGGTAAGCCGGGACAGGGGTCACCCCCTGGGGATTACTTGGAGCCGGCCGGGTAAAAGCGACAAGCGAGAAGACGTGCATTTAGGCTAAATAGCACCCGCGCTGGTGGTCTTTTGTTGGTCTCGCTCCCCTTCCTCGTGTAAATGCAGTCTTATAGGGGCGAATGGGGAGGCAAGAGTCTCTCATCTGATCCAATCTCATGGGGCACGCAGACGCGCAACCTCGGTAGAATAGGCATTTATCCTGGAACGAGTTGAGAACAGCTTCCCCATGGGGATATGGGACTGAGTAATGGGCTGTGGGGGGATGGGAGGGGCGGGAATCACCAACGTGGTTGGTGATAATACCACGGCAAAAGCACAAGAGAGAAAAAAAAAAAAGAAAGATCGATGTCCTCTGGGCTACGTTTTGCCCCGGTAGATACCTACAAATGTATCACAGAGGCACAACTGGCCGACGAGAGCCCCTGTCGGGATCCTTCCCTTCTTCCCGAGAGAAAAGCACACGCCCCTCCTTGCTCCACGTAGGGCACACATCTCCCGGCAAAGACCTGGACGTTCGTTCCCCCAGGTGTCTAGGGCCAGGTAGTCAACGGCACGTCTAGACGGAAAGTTTGTAAAAAATCTGTAACGAACATCGTCTTTGAGACGACCGCAGTTGTTGGCCGTTGGTTCGTTTTATTTTTGGTGTTTTGACAGCGAGTGCAGGATTGTATTTACCCGCAAAAGCCGCAAGCACATTCTCTTTCTCTCTCATTTTATTTTGCTAGGGGCTGTTGGGCAAAACCATAACCTCCCATCGCCCGAAAATGGCCAGAAGCCCAGTCGAGCGCATGACCTTGCCTGTTCTCGCCTGCCGGGTTCCGAGAAGCCAGCATGAGGTCTTCAGCCCGCCTGGGGGCGAGGGATCAAAATGCCCGGCGAGCCGGGTACGGTGGGGGCGAGCTTATTCGCTGAACGGTGTTGGTAGAGGATAACACGAGAAGAGAAACAACAGACAATGTATTGTGCCCTGGTGATACGTGGGCTCTTTGCAGAATTTTAGAGCTTTGGGTTTTGTTGTTGCTATGGAATCATTCCTAGAGTAGGAAAGAGAGGATAAGATGGACCAAACAAAGTACGCTGGAAACTCCCGTTGCCAACCCTTTTTGGCCGAACAAAGCTTTTACTTCCGCCCACTTTTCTCCATTTCAATTGCCGATTGTGCGCAGATCGTTGCCATAACACTTTACCGCAAGCTTTTCCAAGGCTTTCCCAAGCGATGGAAGGTCTTGGACATAGAAGCACAAGAAACCAACGCAGAAGAGCTTCCCTCCAGCCGGATGCGAACCTGCGCACCATTCTCAGACTCGCCGTTGATCCAGACCACCTCCAGGCCACATCGCCATCACGGCTGGCTCTCGGTTCCGACCGTTGCTACTGATCCCCCCACCACCACCATCTGCTGTACCATACCATCAATCACGGTCTGAATGCAGCCGTATGATTGGAGGCATTCGACGGCACATTTCCCCGGTTGTTCCGTCCACCTGAAGAGAGGAGTCCATTGTGGTGCTCTCCGCCCGCCTTGCCGCCCTCGCCTCATACGATCAAATCTTCTGACCGCAAAGGAGAACGAATGTCTGCATCCAGTCCTGATTCTGGACTCCTTGGCTAGATACCAAGCACTCGAGAGAAATCAAGTCCTTCTTGGATGAGCTTATGTTGGCATGGCACCTCTTCCCGGTGGCACAGAAACTCGGCATCCGATCTCTCCCATCTGGTGACTTGGATCGGCGACCTAGACGGTTTGAGGGGTCTGGTTGAGCACTCTTACAAAATATCATGTTCCGACTTGTTTTTTTTTCTCTTCTTTTCTTTTTCTCCACGAGAACAGCCCCCAAACGGAACGGCGGGCTAGTGTTCCATCCTGCCTGAACAATATCAATGACGCGGCAAAGATGTTGGTGCTTGCAAGGCTGTTTCTACACGCACCAGGCCACCAACACCCAAGCCTCATCTGCTGCTGACATCCCTGGTATGTGGTTGGCAAGTTAGAACTGTTACCGTGCTGTCGGGCATCAAATTTGCATCTCGCCACCAAATGTTCAATTATCCGGAAGACGCAAACTTGACCGGTTGGAATGAACTACTACCACCCATGTCCAATCCTTTCGGCGTTACCAGCCTTCTCGCCACTCACTCGCTGTTGTCAGCCATACGAATGAATGCACAGAATCCTCAAGCGAGATTCATGACCGCTCAATATCACACGTTTGTCCAATTTTGGATCCCCCAGAAAAACACATGATGAGTGCAGTCACTATATTCTGTTTGACCAGCTGCGTTCCTTTACTGGTACGCCACGCCTCCTTTCCAATCATCACCTCGCCCGCACCCCGGCCCAGCTATTTGGTGCCTCTGCAGCGGGCGGGACGAGGTTAAACTGGTTGATCCAATTCCTTTTCCCGCCGTCCCATCCTCCCCATCCATGCCACCCCCACTCACATCTTTCAACCCCAGCCTTGGAGCATGGTGTGCCCCGGAGTCTAGCAGATACATCCGCAGGCCACCATTCAGACCCCTGTTTTCTGGGTCCCTGCTTGTTGCTGACCGTTCCCTTTGCCCCGGGTGTTTTCCACTTACACGCACCCCTCCTTTCCGCTGCTGGAGCTCGGAGCCACTGCCCCCCCTCCGACGTCTCTTGTATAAGGAGACGCGATCGCGCTGCACAAACGGCTCGGCTTGTGTTCTGGTTCTCTCTGCTGTCCTCGTCCTTCTCTCGTCGTTGCGAGTTGCGAGGCTCCTCCAGTATACCTGGTTCTCGACATTGAGCAGTCTCTTTGCCACTGCTTCTGCTTTAGTTTTCTGCACCCCCTCACACAGCTATAGTCATCAACTACCAGCATCATCATGGCTCCCAACGTCGGTATGGTCAACGTGGCCCAGGCCGAGGCGCCTCAGTTCGAGCGCGTCGTCTGGTACAAAGAGCCTCACTTGCGAAAGCTGTACCTATGCGCTGCAGTTCTCATGGTTGCCTCGGCCACCACTGGCTATGACGGCAGTCTTTTGAACGTCTCTCAGCAGATCGATGAGTGGAAAGACTTTTTCCACGTTGCCATGGAAGACGAGAACAAGCTCGGCATCCTGATCAACATGTTCAACATCGGCTCCATTATCTCATTCTTCATCACCCCCTTCGTCGCCGACAACTACGGCCGAAGGACAGCCATTGCCGCCGGCTGTATGCTGATGGTTGCAGGAGGCTGCATCACCGCATTCGCCAACGGGTACGAGATGTACTTGGGCGGCCGCTTCATTCTCGGATTCGGTAACTCCCTGGCTCAGATGTCCTCACCCCTGCTCTTGACCGAGATCTGCCACCCCCAGCACCGTGGCCCCGTCACGGCCATCTACAACTGCCTATGGAACCTGGGAGCCCTCCTGGTCTCTTCCATCGGCTGGGGAACAGCCAGCATCAACGGCGACTGGTCATGGCGGTCCATTACCTTCCTCCAGATCGCGCCATCCGTCATCCAGCTCATCGGCATCTGGTGGATCCCAGAGTCCCCCCGCTACCTCATCAACAAGGACCGCAACGACGAGGCCCTCGGTGTTCTCGCAAAGTGGCACGCCGGAGGCGACATCAACAACTCGACCGTGCAGTTCGAGTTCCGCGAGATCCGCGATGTCATCAACGCCGAGAAGACGGCCGACAAGGCTACCAGCTACATGGACTTTTTCCGGACCAAGGGCAACCGCTGGCGTCTGGCAATCATCATCTCGCTCGGTGTCATTTCCCAGTACTCTGGAAACGCCATTCTGTCCAACTATATCGACATTGTGTACGAGGGCGCCGGCATCAAGGACCAGGGCACCAAGCTGGCCATCTCTTGCGGAAAGACCATCTTCGATCTGATCGTCACCATCACCGCTGCCTTGTCTGTCGACAAGTTTGGTCGTCGCCCGCTGTTCCTCGTTTCAGTTTTCGGCATGGTCGGCTCCTTCGTCTGCTGGACCATCTCCGGCGCCGTCTACGAGAACTCGGGTGAGACCAACGCACAGGCCGGCTACACACAGATCGTCTTCGTCTGGATCTTTGGCGCCTTTTACGGTATCGGTTTCTCTGGTCTCCTCGTTGCCTACGCTCTTGAGGTCCTGCCGTTCCACCTTCGTGCCAAGGGTATGATGATCATGAACATCACCGTGCAAGCCATCCTGGCTCTTGGAAAGTAAGTTTTTTTTTCTTTGCTTCTTTGGCCTGACACATATCCCACCCGGCACCTGAAATGAGACTAACCATCGTCGTCTTCTGAAAACAGCCAAACCAACAAGCTGGCGTGGAACAACATGCCCAACCACTGGAACTTCATGCTGTTCTACACCCTGTGGGACACGGTCGAGCTCGTCTTCGTTTGGTTCTTCTATCCCGAGACCCGCGGCCCGACTCTCGAGGAGATCGCCAAGATCTTCGACGGCGACCAGGCCATCCCGCACACGGACATGAACGAGATCGAGAAGGAGCTTCACACGGCCGATCACGAGGACGTCCTTGTGCGGGCCGAGGCGAAGGGGGCCGCCAACTAGGGCGATCAACTTCCCCGGAGCCTGGTAGGAGCCCTAATCGGACCCTGCCCCCCTTCTCTTTTGTTGCTCTTTCACCCGAGCTGCTTGACTTTTTGTTGGTGTTTCGTCGCTTTACTGGTGCCTTTCAAGGGACCAAAAGGGCTGGAACCCTGTTACTCAAATGATACCATACAAGGCTTATGATCTGACACAGGCCAAGATTCACACCTTGGGAGGATGGGAGGTGTGGTCCAGGTCTGGGACATTTTATAGCACTTAATCAAAAATCCTGAATTCGCCTGAACATGAAGCTACTTGTTAAATCGTGTATAAAGTAACTGTAGTCATGGAAAACTACTCCATCGAGCTGACAGACGAACCTTGGTCTCCTCACCTGGTAGGTACCTTGTTCCTGGATATTAACCACAGCATTTCTGCTTGAGCAAGATCGCCAAGCGGGAAACGTGCATAATCACGTAAACAACCACACCAACTCGGAGGCACAGCTCAGGGGTGCTTGGGGAGTTGTAAATATCTTGGTTTCGTATATATGCATACCCCGCGTAGTATTTATGTAAAACTGTTTAGCCGATGGTGGTGTGTGCAAGGTTGAAGACGACAGACGGCGTTCTGTCTGGACTCACACCCCCAGTACCTTGACGCAGTGTATCATTAGCGACGAGGCTCTGAGATCTGTGACATGGTTGGGCCACCGAGATATCCCCAAATGGATGCAGTAAACTTTCTAATATATCCATTTATTTAAAACATCTAGCAAGCAAGCCCAATACGGGTTCTCATCTGCTGCGAAGATGTAAATATACTACCACACAAGTGCTCAAACACTAATCTTTACATCAAGCCCTCACACACCCGGCCTCACTGCTCCTTCCTGTCCCTCCACGTCTCCTTGACAAAGTCGGCGCATCGCTCACCCACCATAATGACGGGCGCCATGGTGTGGCAGGCCGGGATCCGCGGGAAGATACTAGCGTCGGCGACGCGCAGATTCGCGAACCCATGCACCCTCAGGCCCTGATCCACGACGCCGCGACCCTGGTCCTCGTCCATGCGGCAGGTTGACGTGAAGTGCACGCCGGACGCGCCGACCAGGCGGGCGAACTCGTCGACCTCGCCATCCGTCACGGTGCGCCAGCTGTCGCCCGCCGAGGCCAACTCCACGTGTCCGTGCGACAGGTCGCACTCGCGCACCCAGGCCGGCGAGGGCTCGCGGAAGTCGCCCTTGAAGACGAGGCGCCTGCTGCCGTCGCCGCTGGGGAAGTGGCCCGGCGAGGGCTGCAGGAGGTCCAGGTTCACGCCCGGCGCGATCACGAGGCTGCAGGGGAGCGGGTAGCCGCTACTCGTGGCCAGCTCGTGCAGGGCGCGCATGGAGAAGCGGATCGCGGTGCGGGCCGTCGACAGGTCGCGCGGGTCCGAGAGGAAGGGGTGCGTTATGTGCGGGTGGGCGTCCGGGTCCGGCGAGGCCAGGGTCAGGGAGCCGCGCGAGTGGGGCTGCAGGAGCGTCGTGTGCAGCGCCAGCATGGGCGGGTAACCGGGCATCGGGTTCTCGAGGCAGTTGAGCGCGTTGACCATCAGCTCCACGTCCGGGGTGTTTGCGGGCTTCGTGGGGTCCATGTTGTCCGGGTTGGACCTGACCACCATCGTTTCCGGGTCAACGGTCGAGCTGCGCAGGAAGGCGGCGTAGTTGGTGCTCGACGTGGAGAATATGCCGCGGCCAAAGAGGAAATACATGACGACCCCCCAGAGCGCCCAGAACCAGTGCTCGGCCTGCCGCAGTGACTCGGTCATGGCCACCTTGGACTGCACGCAGAAGCAGATGTGGTCCTCGAGGTGCTGGCCGACAGCCGGGAGGTCCTTGACGATTGGGATTCCGTGCCTTTCCAGCTCGGCCTTGGGCCCGACACCGCTGAGTAGGAGGAGTTGTGGGGACCCCAGGGTTCCGTTGCAGATTATGACCTCGCGGCGGGCCTTGACGTAGAACTGCTGTTGCTTCTCTCCCTGTTGTTGTTGCTGCTGCTGGGCCTTTGAGCCCGGCCTCGATTTCGCTTGACGGAAGAAGACGCCTTTGACCTGGCCGGCTACAGCGTCAAGGTCGAGCTTGGACGCGCGCACGCCGGTGCAGATGGTCAGGCTGCCCTGCCGCTCCAGCACAATGGACTTGTTCATATAGCCCTGGAAGGCGGTGGACCGTCTACTTTTGGCATCGATGGACACTTCGAGGTGCTTGTAGCTCTGCGCCGGAGCCTTGGGCGAGTTGGGGTCGTGCGACGTGGGCAGACCAAGCTGGTTGAAGACCTTTTCGAGGCTGGGCACCAGCAAAGTTAGTAGTTCATCGGGACGCCGCTTATATTCCTGCCGCACGGTTGTAAACAACATACTAGGGATAAAACCGGAACGGATGCTCCATCTGACGCAGTGGGATGGGCCCGCTCTGTCCCCGGGACGGATCATGCGGGCGCTCGAGCGCCGTCTCGGCCTTTTTGAAATAAGGCTCGACCTTATCCCAGCTCCAGTCGTCGAGGCCCATGTTCTCGGCCCAGTCGGCATACGCACCAGGGGTACCGCGGGTGTACAGCATGGCGTTGACGCGCGACGAGCCGCCGACGCCCTCGGCAGTCCACATGCGCATGCGCTTCCCGTAGGCGGCCTCGAGCGGCGCGGCGAAGCAGTCCCGCACGCTCTGCATAAATTCCATAAAGATGTTTTGCGAGATGAGCGGGATCCGGGTCAGGACGTTGTCGCTAGCCAGGCCCTTCTCGAGGACGAGAACTGTCGGGCGGCGGCCGGTCACAGGGTCGGGCTCGCTTAGGCGCGAGGCCACGACGCATCCGGCGGTTCCGGCGCCGACGACGACATAGTCAAAGGTCTGGCCGTCGACCTGGGAGCCGGTGCACTGCGGGTAGGGGGTTGGGAAGGGCCACGGCATGACGACTCATTCGAGAAAGAGGAGGAGTGGGGGCTTCTCAAAGGCTGGGCAACGCCGTTGGTGTCGACGGTGAGTAGAGGTTTAGAGCTACCAAAGGCACGTGTACATGGTAGCGAGTCTGGGGTAGTCGAAGATGGCCACTTCGACCCATTTCGACACCCCTGTGGCCACAGGGAACTAGGAGAGCTAGAACCACAGTAGAGTTGGGACGCAGCGGGGTCCAATGTGGAGCAGATTGCAGCTGGCCTAAAATCTTGTTTATTCCCCATGTGGACACGGCTTTATTTTCCTTTCTTACCTTGATACTTTTTCATCTTGTCGTGTTGCGGAGGATTAAGATGTTTAGAAGCAAGGTGTGTGCTTGTTCGTTGGGATTATATAAGAACTGCCATCGCATAAGCCCAAAGAGGGGATTTCAGCTATCCACACACACTGACCGCCTCGCTTATTTGTTTGTTATAACCTACTTGCATACCAACAAGCCTCGCTTATTATGTACTATAAGCTTCCTGCATACCAACCGCATCGACTGTTGCGCCTTTTAACACTGCTTGCATACTAACACGCCATACTCGCATACATGCAAATCGCCATCATACACCAACACCAGACAAAATGTCATTCATCACATGTTCCGGCTGCAGCTTCAGTCTTGTTTCATGCAGGCAACCCATGAGACCAAGACGAGAAAAAAGGACCGGCTTTCTCCAGCCGCACTAGCCGGCTGTACCGGCTGCCGAAAAAAAGACCGTCATATGAGGCTAAGGGCTAGCCGTATTCTGCAAGCGTAGATGTATATAACGGCCGCCATTCGTCCGAGGGAGCGTGGCGCCAGCAGAGCTAACCTGTGTGCCGCCTGACCAACGACCTGATTAGCCACCAAAAGGGGAATTTCCAAGAGGAAGAAACACCACACCGGGACTATCATCCCCCAAGACCAACAACATCGACAACAATGGAATACATACGTCTGACCTCCGTGGGCACAGCGCCCTTGATTGCAGCTGCCTCGATACTATTGCTGGTATTCTGGGCGCTGCCACGCATCCACCGTCATCGCTCGCTGGCCAGGTTCCCCTTGCTCGGCGCCGAATATGGACACAGGACCCAGCGCGAGAAGCAATTCCTGGCCGACTCGCTGGGACTCTACATGCAGGGCTACCAAAAGTTCCGCGGCGTCATCTACCGCATCACCACCGCAGACGGGGACAGGATCGTGCTGCCGCTCCGCTACCTCGCCGAGCTCCGGCAGCGGCCCGACGACGAGCTCGACAGCGCCAAGCCCCTGCGCTCAGTCATCGAGTGGGACCATGTGGGCTTCAAGGCCAGCTCGGATCCGGACTTCCTCCCGCAAATCATCAAGATGGACCTGACGCGCAACCTGGCCCGCATCAACCCCATCATCCGCGAGGAGGTCGACAAGAGCGTCGGGGAGTTTATAACGCCGACGGACGAGTGGGTGTCGGTGGGCGTCGAGGCCGCCATGGCGCGCATCGTCGCCGCCGTCTCAGGCCGTTTGTTTGTGGGGCCGACGCTCTGCCGCGACCCGGGCTATCTCGACGCCTGCACCAACTTCACGACCCATCTGTTCAGGGCCACGCGCGCGATCAAGCAGTGGCCGCGCTGGAGCCGGATCATCGGGAGATACTTCACGCCCGAGATCGCGCAGCTGAGCGTCTACCAGCGTCAAGCCCTGGGAATCCTGGGGCCCGTCCTCAAGGACAGGCGTGAGAGGACGCGGCGTGGGGAGAAGATGCCGGACGACATGATGCAGTGGATGGTCGTCAAGGCCGAAAAGGAGGGCGTGAGCGACGAGACGTTGTGTACCCTTCAACTGACTCTTATCATGGCCGCCATCCACACCACGGTCAGGGGATGTACGCAAGTGTGAGTACTCCTGTCTGGCGCTACCCCATATCATACCAAATGCCGGGGTGCACAGCTATCGTTGCAAAGACTGACATGTTTGTTTTGTGATTCGTCCCCAGTCTGTTTGATTTGGCAGCCTATCCGGACGTTATCCCCGACCTCCGCAAAGAAATCGAAGCTGTACAAGCCGAGCACAACGGCGTCCTGAACACTCAGGCGCTCTTCCAGCTGAAGCTTCTGGACAGTGTGATGAAGGAGTCAAACAGGACAACACCGCCCGGACTAAGTAAGTTCTCTCAGCTGATCCCCGTCTTGATAACAAGGGGGAGGAAAGACGAGAAAAGAAAAGAAATTACCACAACAGGCAAGCCACGGGTAGCCGGCTAACCAGTTGATAAAAAAGGCCGGTTCTTGCGATACGTCCAGAAGCCCATAACCCTCTCCGACGGGACCTACCTGCCCGCCGACACGACGATCGAAGTGCCTTGGTATCCCGTGACGCGCGACGAGGAAGTCCACGCCAATGCCAACCGATACGACCCGTACCGCTTCTACAAGATCCGCACGGCCACCGACGGCATCGGCGGCGACGACAAGAACCTGAACCACATGAGGGAGCAGTACCAGTACTCGTCCGTCACGGAGACGGACCTGAGCTTTGGATACGGTCGGCACGCTTGCCCGGGGCGCTTCTTCGTCGCCCAGGAGATCAAGCTGATGCTAGCGCGGATCTTGCTCGACTACGACATCTCGCTGCCAGAGGGGCTCGAAAAGAAGTACGACGATATAACTGTCAGTGGCATGCGGGTCCTGTTGCCCAACGCGCAGGTGAGGTTTCGGAGGCGGGTGGTTGGTTGAGCGTCAGTGTCTGGTAGCGGAATTAAGTTTAGTCTATTCGTATGAATGATAGACCTATCGGCCATAATCCATGCTCATGCTATTTTGTCGCTGGAAAGACGTTCCAAAAACACGCAAACTGTTGCCGCAATGCACACATGGCAGCTTTATCCAAACCCAGATATACTGTCTTTCAGAACTCCCGGGACTCGCCAATGGCACAGACGTCAAATACCCCCTCTTCGGCGATCCCAGAACGCGCCAGCGCCTGGCGCAGCAGCTTCGGCGGCTCATCGACGTCCTCTGCCGTGAGCTGCCATGTGCCCCAGTGCTTCCCCAGTGCCCTCTGGCACCGCGTGTCCTTGAAGATCTCGACGGCGTCGTACGGGTTGGCGTGTAGGTGCGACCACAGCCAGCGTGGCTTGTAGGCGCCGACGGGGAGCAGGCCAAGGTCGAACGGCCCCCGGAGAGCGCCGATGCGCGCAAAATCCGGGTTCCGCGGCAGCGAGGCGTGCTCAGGACCGTAGTCGTCCTCGCCCTCCGGCAGCCGCGGCACCATCCGGTAGCCCGTGTCGCCGGCGAACCAGACAGACTTGCCGCCCGACGAGATGGCCCACGAGGCCCATAGGGTCGTGTCCTTGTCAGTGGGCCCACGGCCCGACGCGTGCTGCGAAGGCAGGCACGAGATGGTCGCCTTGATCTCCGTGTTGTCGCCGGCGCCGCCGCCGAGGGTCAGCTCGGCGTCTGCCCACCAGTCCAGCTCCGTCACGTTGGCGATGCCACTGCTCCTGAACCACCTGGCCAGGCCCAGGCCGACGAAGAAGTGCGCATTCGGGTGCCGCGCGGCAATCTGCTTGACGGTCGGGTGGGAAAGGTGGTCGTAGTGAGAGTGGGATATGACTACGGCGTCGATTATTGGTATCTCGGGTATCTGGCAGGGCGCGGGCGTGAAGCGCTTGTACGCGCCGCTGAGGAACTCGGGCAGCGGGGAGCAGTGCGACTCGAAGACGGGGTCGAACAGGATGCGCAGGCCCGAGGGGTACTCGATGTAGTAGCAGGCGTGGCCGAGCCAGGTCGCGCGCAGGCGGTCAGATGCCGTTCGTGAGGGGAGGAACTTGGGCACGACGACGCTGATCTTGTGGTTGGCGGTTGAGGGGTAGGTCAGCTCGCCGTTTTGGCGGGCTCTGTTGGCGAGTGGCTGGTCAGTCCACGGACGAAGCATTGGGAATGCCGGCTCTGGCACGAAGCTTTGTTATGATCTTACGTTCTCATCCGCTTGAAGACTTCAATGACAGACTGGGACTCGCCGGCGGAAGGGTGTGGGTTCTGGAACTTGACAAGCCTTCCTCTGCTGTCGGTTACGTGGTGGGAATTGGAGGCCACATCGTCAGGAACAGGTCCGCCGGCCACCTTAGCGACTGTAGCTTTTAATGTTGACGACATCCTGATCGATGCCTGAAATATACGTTGGATACAAGGCTTCAGTTGGTTTGCCAGGCGACGGTTGGTGGCAGCTGATCTTGATGGCCCAAGGGCAATCCAAGGAGACATGCTCCCGGCTAGGGCGACTGTCTCTTTTCAGACGAAATCGCTCAGTATTTGAATGGTCCGCCTGCGACGCGACACCTGATGACAATGGTGTACTGGCATGGCCGGAGCTGCGAGTGCGAGACGCGTCAGACGGTCCAAATTCAGCTCCGACATGATGTATGTGAAGCTAAAGATTGAGATTTGCAACTCTGCGGCGACCCTGGGCGTATCGGAGTTAGTGGGGGCTTAATTCCTGGCCACAGCCCGAATCTGGGGAGTTGTTAGGGCATTTGATGACGTGACGATGATGGACGCTTCGGATTCGGATTCGGATTGGAGATGATTCAATATAAATAGTATGATCCACTACAGTAGATCAGGTGTGCACCTTCGAGGTTTATATTTATTATGGCTCTTATCCCAAATACCTAGACAAACAGCGCAGTCCCAGCGGGCCGCCTGTTGTGGCTTTTCGGTGGCGACACTGGGGTACTTTCAAGGAGAATTATACCGGTACAAACAGGCATGTGGTACTTATTTCGGTTGTTTTCCTTTTTGGGAGTCTGGTAGTAATGTCGTTTCATTTCTCTTCTCGTTATGTCCTTTGTTTCTCTTTTCCGGGCGCTGACCATGGTTGGTGCTGTTTTTTTTAGCAAGGATGAAAATGTCACGATGAAGGCACACGGCGGCACGATCGACATCGAAGGCATTGCCGTCGCCACCGTCAACGAAAAGCTGCAGATACAAAAGGTCGAAATCTGGTTCGATCCCATGGCTGTGTTTCGCCAGATGAAGAAGGTCCTGGGCGATGATGCGTTCAAAGAGATTGTTCACCCTGCCGAGGTCAATCCCCAAGGAAAGGCCACGGCGTAGCCAGCGGATTGCATAATGAGCTTAGGGAGTGCATCCTAACGTGACTGCCGGTAGAGACAAGTCTATTGTGGGTATTATCTATGTCTAATCTAGCCATGTGCTCTGTATCATCCCTCCTCATCTATCATGCGTTCGTGGCAGTTGTTTCGTGATCATTATTTCCTTTCCCGGTATCATGCCCAACCGATCTTGAAGAGCCGGTACCCGATCTCATCGCCTCGTCCTACACCTTTCTTCTTGCCCAGCATGCTCGTCTCAAGGATACGCAGGCCTTCATCGTGGCTGCGGGCACTACCACCCACGACACCAAACGCATCCTCCACGGTGTTGCTCAGCCCATCAAACTTGCCAGCAGGACGCACGGTCGCGAGGAGCCAGAATACGCCGCCGGGCTTCAGCAGCGCGGAGGCGCAGTCGCGCAGCCAGACGGCGTGCTCGGGCGCGTAGATGACGTCTGTGGCGAAGAGGAGGTCCGCCGGCTCGTCGAGCGGCGGGCGCCGGTCCGGTTCCGACCAGTCCAGCCGGGCGGTGCGCACCTCGGAGCCGTTGGCCGCGACGTTGGAGGCCAGGTTGTCCAGCACGTCCGGGTGGTAGTCGGTGGCGACGACTTGCGGGCTCGGCACCCCCAGCTTCGGGAGCAGCTGCGCGAGGACCAGGCTCACGAGGCCCGTGCCGGCGCCGAGCTCGACGATGCGGGGCGAGGGTCCCAGCGCTTCCGGGCAGAGGCCCAGCCGGGCGGGCGACGCGCACGCAAGCTCGGAGAAGACTATCGAGCCGCCCCAGCTCTGCAGCCCAACGCCGGTGTGGTCCGAACCCGCGAGGTCTGCGTCGAACAGCCGCACCGCCACCGGCGCGGTGGGTTGGTGCTCCTGCGCCGCGACCTGGAACGTGAACTCGCGCGTGATGCCGCAGTCCTCGCGAGACACCTCCGCGTCGACCTCGCCCGCTCCACCCGAGGCCGTCGCCGTCAGAGATGCCAGCAAGCCGGACGCATCCTCGACCAGCAGCTCCCTCGTCTCGTCCGAGTCGATCTCCAGCTCGTCGGCCCTGAGAATCAGCGATGTGAGCCAGCGGAACGCAAAATCGCGCTCAAACGAGTCAGCGCGCAGCCTGGAGAGCGCGTCGTCCCCGACATCGTCGCCGTCAGCAGGCCCTTCGTCGCCTGACACGTAGCCCGAGTCGACCTGGGGCGGCGGCGCGGTCGACTTGGACGGCCGCCGCTCAAAGGCGGCAGCGGGCGGGACTATGGGGCAGTAGACGAGACGCAGGCCCGCGAGGGCGGAGAGGATGTCGTCTTGCGAGACCCTGCTCGGGTCCCGCAGCGGCGGGAGGACGCCCGTCGGGGTCAGCTGGGCAGTGGATAGCGTCATGGGCGGTTGCGGCTGGGCATGACGGGGGAGGTGAGGGAGTGGTTTGAAGGGTGGACGCGGGCGTATAGATGAAGGTGGCAGCCTATGAGGGTACACTTGCGGATGGGGGATGATGGAAGGGAGAGATAAGATAGCGATGCTGGATGCGCGTGGGACTGGGGTGTTTTTTTTTTTTTTTCTTCCTCTGGCCAGTCAGTTTCGGCAGTCGCACAAACCAGTAATTTGAGCACATGCTGGTGGATCCCAAGTGGATCAAAAAGGGGCACAATCTTTTGAAGCTATCGCCAAAATCAGCAAGGCGTGACATAAGCAGATCGATCGGCCTTTGTCGGGAAGAAGCTGGAGTAAGATTTGGAATCGAGTGGACAGTCAGCATCCAACAAGCAGTAATTATTAATGAGGCAGCTACTGTAATAATTAATTATTCTAAAAAGTCTTCTAGGAGACGCCGTGGCGCTCATTCCCACTCCCTGGTGTGCATTCCAGATGGCCCCCGTATGATTGCCGATCGCTGAACTCAACTGTGACCGATAAAAGGCGCGCACGACTTGGCTTTTTTTTTGCTGTCGAGGTTGGAATGGAACAACGAACGAGTGGCGAGCGGGGAAATTACAACAGTCTCACTCGCCCTGCCTCCGTTGACAGCCCCGTTGTTCGTTGGCACGCACTACTCCAGCTGAGGCATCAAGATTTATCGCGGGCTGGCGTCAAAGAAGTACTACCACTGCTAAGAGAAAGAATACGATACGTAGTACTGTATCCGCCACCGGTGGTGACTGTCCGGGAGGTTTAGTGGGATGGCCCAGAAGCTTGAGCTGGCAGATTACGATTATTACTGCGCTAAACAGTAAGATTTGGGCGCTGTGGGGTTCGGGGAAGGCCCTCATCCTCCTCCTCGTCCTCGTCAACAATTCACGCCCCTGCATTTACTGTACTCGATAGTTCAGCAAGACCCTCGAGTTGAGTAAGAAGAGACCCTGAAATTACCATTATAATGCTCTCTAGAAAAACCAGACTTTTTGTTCCGTTCGTTGCAGGATCCTGCTTGCTTTTTCCCCCTGTACATCAACCGCAGCCTCTATGAGCTCATACACACTACCGTGTTCACTGCGGTCGACCTTGTTCGTTTTCTTCCCACTCACACTAACGATTATAGGAACCCCCTCGGCGTAAAGCCCGGCGCTACCGACCGTGCTCAAGTAAACTGACTTGGCGAGAAGAAAAGTTCCCAGCAAGGGCGTGGATATACGACTCAACTAGTTCTAAGTCTCACATATAACCATTCTCCCAGCCATCTCTCCAACTACCCCCCAACCCACCGTTTTCAGTTTGGATATTATAGAAGCACAGGAAGACTATTCTTGCTACTACACTTACCCAATCTCTCATACCAGATCACACACACATACGCACACACATATCATTCACCATGCATCAATTATCCGGCAGCTGGACCCTGAGCCAAGACCTCATGGCACCCAAGGGCTACGAAGCCGTCTGCGAAACCGACTCGTCCGACATCGTACACGGCAACGGCTACCACTCCCTAGACGACTTCATCTACGACGGCAACGAGTGGGACGACTGCCGCAACGGCAGGAAGACGCCGCCGCCCGAAGACACCACCACAAACAACAACGGTACATCCTCCCCCTTCGGCAGCACAGATCCAGAACGTCGTCGAGACTCGGCCGACCCCGGCGAGTGGGACAAGGACTACTCCAACGTCTGGGACTACGCCTCGCTCGCCGCCCAGGCCAGACGGCGGAGCGGCACCGTCGGCAGCGGCAGGAGCGGCAGCAGCTTCAGCGCAAGCAGCACGGGCTCCAGCCCGGCCGCCAGGGCCGACGAGACCTTTGACGCCGCGACGGCGGGCGATGCAGAACCCGTCGCTGCCGAGGGGCGTCGGCCCAGCGGGGGCTTCTGGGGCTTCTTTGGCAGGTCCAGGGCGCAGGAGCCCAAGGTCGAGCCACTGAGGGGCGCTGCTGCTACGTCGCCGTAGATCCAGACCTGTTGGCCTTGGAAGCGTTATTTTTTTTTGTTTCTCCCCTATGTTTGCTGTTCTTTTTTTCTTGCCCCTTCCCGCTGAGGGGTTGTTTCATGCGGTCGTGGCGTTTCGGTGGCGAATATCTCTTTGGGCTGCATTTACTTTGGAGTTGATGGAATTCTTCATGTACATTTTACTTTGGGTCAGGGTACTATAGATGCGTAGACGTGGGCGTCCAAGCGGGTAAGGATGGGATTCCTTGGCGGCTGGGTTTAATATCATCCTTCTTTTTTCGTTCGCGCATTGAGCTGCTCCATATAAACCCCCTCATGATGCTCGTTGCCTGCAATCTAACCAAGCAGTGCGCCTTGTGGTGGATAAATGCAGACACCACAATTCACTCCTGCTGCGCCTCGGGTTGTCGTAAATTGTGAGGCGGTGCTTTGGACTGGTACGATTTCTGTACTGTTTTTTCGATAAAACTTTGCGTAATTTGATTCCGGGCAGAGAGGCGCTGTGGAATGGGAATCAGGGTCTAGTCGATAGTCTCAAAGTTGCGTTCCTGCATCGACATGCATGACTAGAGATCCCCTAAAGTTGACAACGGGTTATGACGTAGAGACGCCAGCATGTTCGACTAGCAATGAGCATTGGGACAGGAGGCAGTGACTGAGACATTTCATGTGCATATACATGGATTGATAAAGACACCTATCCTACCTCGAGAAAAAGGGGGGGTTGATTCATTCCCAAGCAACAAAAAGGATTAAGAAGAAGGAACCCAGAACAAACGATGACGCCATGGCTATGCAGTACAGAATAACAACGCCAACCGATAAAGAAGAATAAGAAGAAACACTCTCCCCCCGGATATCGTTTGCATGACCAAGCAAGAAAGGACAGGGCTGGCGATTGTAGTGCGGTGTGTCTCACGCACGTTCTCCTGCCCACGCCACTCACCTCAGCCACGCAACGGAGGCAGAAATAGAGGGCTGTGGACCGGCTCACAGCCTCCATAACAGAAAGCGTATTTGGCTTTTCAAGACATATCCCACTGAAAGTCGGAGATTCCGGATCTTGTGGTCGCGATGATCACGACGTTGCCACAGTCTCAGCCGTAGGCGCACCATCTGCAGCGGGGGCTGCGGCCGCATCGCTGCCTGCGGCGTCTGGCTTGGTCGCGTCTGGACTGTTGTTGCCTGTCGAAGTGGCAGGCATAGTAGCCGGAGGCTGATTGGTCTGAGCCGGTGTAGAGGTAGAGTTGCTCGGGCTCGTCGACACGGGCTGCACTTCAGCAGGCGGAGGAGGAGGAGGAGGCGCCGCCGCCGCCCCAGCAGACGCAGGCTGTTGTGCGCCAGCGCTCTCCGACCCGGGCACGGGCGCAGGCGCAGGTGTAGCCGGTGCGTTGCCTTCCGGCTTGCCCTTTGCATCCACCGGAGCAGCAGCAGCATCAGCACCTGGACTCGTCGCCGGCGGCGCATCGGCGCCCTGGGTAGAAGAAGTAGGGCCGCACGTGCCGAACCCGGGGTTGCAGCCGCTCCCGCAGTGGGCTTCCGTGCTCCCGCAGAAGCCGTACTGGCTGCAGCAGGTGCCTTGGGCGAACCCCAGACAGGTGATGCCGTTGCCGCACTTGCCGTCGGGTGCGGCGGGCTTGAGGGCCCCAGGGGCGGGCGTGGTCGCGGGAACGGGAGCCTCGCCTCCCCGTGTGGAGAGGCGGATTG
>JARHUK010003378.1:11791-24735 GCA_031001725.1 Pseudopyricularia javanii | reverse complement strand
AATGTCGGTAAGATCTCCGCACCCATCCCTACCCATCCCTACCCATCCCCAATCCACACGTGTGCATATTCGTCCATACTTTTCCGGAAAAACCCGCCTTTTTCCGACCCCATCGCCTCTTGGGCATCAAGGCGATCCTTTGGGAACCCCTAGCCGCGCGCGCACGAGTCGCTCCCTCGTGGCTGGCCCCAAGAGGAAACTTCCCAAACTCAACCCATGTCTCCTTTTTCCTCTTCCCCAGTCCTTCATGAGGGGTCCCCAGGTTCTTCTCACTTGGCGCGGGGTTCATAGCCAATGAAGCTTGTTCGTGAGTGTATCGCCAGCGTTTGTAGATACATCGTGGATGGGGAACGCCGAGACCATTGATGGTTTTTTTTCTGCTTGGCACATATCGCCTTAGGCGGAGGTCGCATGTGTAGTCACTCTTGCCCCTCGTTTTTGTATCACCTGGGACAGCGGGTTTCCGAGGAGCAGTCTCGTGGGATGTGGTATAAAGCCTGTGCCAGCTAGCTGGGTGGTGAGCGGATGAATACAAGAAGCAGCGTCTCTCCCTCCTGTGCTTTGCTTCTTCGTCTGGTCTTACTTCCTGACAGCCATCTGTCTGGTTCGCCGTTCAACGTTCATCCTCCTTCGAGCTCTTGACCTGTCATTTTTGACAAAGTCTATCACCGCTCCCTCCAAAAAAAACACCTTTCGAACCTCACAGAAGGTAGAGCACCAATCCCATCGCCATGGGTTGGTTTCACGCCGGAGGGGACGATGAGCCCCCAGAGGTCCGCAACTGGACCATTCACTGGATCGCCCTCGTGGCATCCACTGCAGCCCTCGCAAGTGAGTGTTTTTTAAGACCCTCGCACAAATTAACCCATATAGGCGCAGAGCCCCAGCTAACAGTCCTTGCAGTGGGCTACGACAGTGCCGTCATTGGCGGTACCATGGCCCTGGACTCGTTCAAGCGCGACTTTGGCTTCAACGAAATCCCTGCCTCCCTCCGCGATGCTCACTCTGCCAACATCGTCTCCACATTCCACGTCGGTTGCTTCTTTGGCGCGCTCTTTACCTTCCCCGTCGCCGAGAGGATAGGCCGTCGCTGGGCCATCCTCATGGCGTGTCTCATCTTCCTCGTCGGCGGCAGCTTGATGACCGCCGCCAATGGCAGCGTCTCCCTCGTCATCGCCGGCCGCGCCATCGCCGGCCTGGGCATCGGCTCCGCCTCCCTTGTCGTCCCCGTGTACATCGCCGAGACCTCCCCCGCAGGAGTCCGCGGCAGACTTGTCGGCATCTTTGAGGTCGCCTCTCAGAGTGGCGGTATGCTCGGCTTCTGGATCAACTATGCCACAGACCGCACAATCAACGTCAATAACAAGGCGCAGTGGATTGTGCCGCTGGGTCTCCAGCTTCTCCCCATAGTTATGCTCACCGTCGGCATCTGCTTCTGCCCAGAGTCCCCGCGCTGGCTCGCCCGAGGCGACCGCTTCGACGAGGCCGAGAAGGTCCTTGTGTACCTGCGTGGCCTGCCCGCGGACCACGAGTATGTGCGCACCGAGATGGCTGCGATCCGGGCCCAGGCCGAGGAGCGCAGCACCACGCGCCTCAGCAAGAAGCAACAGTTCTCCAAGCTCTTCCAGAAGGGTACGCGCAACCGCATGGCCATCGGTGCCGCGCTCATGTTCCTCCAGAGCTTCACTGGCGTCAACATCATGACCTACTACTCGCCCCGCATCTTCGAGACGCTGGGTATCACGGGCACGGCCACCAAGCTCTTCAGCACCGGCATCTACGGTGTAGCCAAGATGCTGGGCATGCTCGCCTTCACCTTCTTCGTCGTCGAGGGCGTCGGTCGCCGCAAGGGTCTGATCTGGGGTGCCTTCCTCGGCTGCCTGCCGCTCTTCTACGTCGGAGGGTACGTCATGAAGGCCGACCCGCTCGCCCGCGCCGCCAACGGCGACCTGGTCCAGGACGGCTGGGGCTACTTCGCCATGGTTTGCATCTACCTCAACGCCTTCATCATCTGCGCCACATGGCAGGGCATCACCTGGACCTACGCCGCCGAGATCTTCCCCCTCGACATCCGCATGCTGTGCGTGGCCCTCACCACCGCCACCACCTGGCTTGGCTCGTTTGTCGTTGCCCGCGCCACCCCTTACATGATTACAGACCTCGGTTACGGTACCTACTTCATGTTCGGCGCCTTCGTTGTGGCCATGGGTATTTGGGCGTTTTTCTTCGTCCCCGAAACAAGAGGTAAGCTCACTTCCGCTCTGACCCGCTGCGACCAGACGTTTTCCTTGGTAGCTAACAAGCCTCCCGTCGCACAGGCCTGTTCATCGAGCAGATGGACGCCCTCTTCGCCAAGCCCATGCACAAGGCAGTCTGGGACCAGCTTCGCGGCAGGCCCGTCGTGGTCGACTCGAACGAGTCCGTTGTTGGAAAGGAGGGTGATGTCGAGTCGATCGCCGAGGAGAAGAAGGACAGATCCGTTGCCCATGTTCAATGACATTGCTAGGATTGGTAGATACCTTGAAGGAGGCATCTATCCGGATGTTCTGGAGCGAGGCGGAAGTTGGTTTTCTTTTTCTCTCATTTTGTGTCGCGTGTTGAAGCCCCTTTCTCCCAAGTCAGCGGGATGAGTGCAGGATTTTTATGGCAAATATACACGGATATTATGAGGTAACTGGTAATCAAAGGCCCCTTTTTTGCTTTGTGGTAGCGTCGTATCTATGGGTAAAGATTCACTGAGCCAGCCATCGTCATCCGGCAAGGAAACACCGGGCTGCTCGGCAGTTAAATGTCTCCACCACTACAGCGATAGGACAGAGGAAATATGCGGGAGAGATTGGCAAGTTTAAAAGAGTCTAGCAGCTAACGAACACAATACGCATCACCATGGTCTTCCTCGCCCTCATTGCATCCCATACTCCCCCTCGAGCCCAGTCCCAAAGCCATCAGCCCCCTCACCGGCAAAATATTCCGAGCCGCTGATATGCTGCGCCCCAGCACCTCCGTTGAAAGTGTGCGGTACCGTCCCGGGAAAGTGGTACTGCATGCTTGGCGCAGCTGCCCATAGCGCCGGCGCCATCTGGCCCGCCTGCACCGGGTACAGGTGCAGGCAGTTCATGTCCTCAGCCGTGTGCGGGTGGTGCATGCCATAGTTGTGCGCCGGCATGGCGCCCGCGAAGCTCGCCTGCCGGCCCATGTGCATGGCAATGAACGGCTGGCCGCCGTTTGCGGGCTGCATTCCCATCTGGGGGATGGGGAACTGCTGCTGGTGGTGCCGCGGGGACTGGTGCGATGACATGGGGTTCATGTTGCCGGCGACCGAGATGGTGGTGAAAGATGATGTCGTTGGGTGGCGGGACGCGCTTCCTGATGGGGCCGAGGGCTGGGTTGAAGAGCCGCCGACGCGCGAGCCGGACTGGAGCCCGCTGCCGGTCAGGCTCGATGATGCATCGCTTTGAGGCCCGTCGTGAAGACTAGTCCAAGTTCGGAAGGTTTGCTGCACGACGTTCCTTAGACGTTCCATGGTGTTTTGGTCCGCCTGCAGGGCGATGTCCCCCTGACGAACCTTGTGGCTGAGTATGTTGACAAATATACTAGCAAACTCCTCACTCTCTCTAGTCGGAGGACCCCCAGAATCTATGGCAAGACCGTCATACCCTGCGTAAGTGTGTGACATGTTAGTTACAGTCCCAAAGCTGTTTGAGATTTCCCGTGACGACCCGAACTGTCAGCAGACTTACATGGTGTCGTCGGCTTCTCCTTGCCCGGGAAAAGGATTGTCCAGATCTCAAACCATTTCTCAACTTTGTGAGCCTCCTGTGGCTTCTTCCGGTTTTGCCTGTCAAGAGACGCCCACTGTGTTGTGCTGATTCCCTCGCGGAGGTTCGGGTCACCCTTCTGGCATGGCTCGTCCGTCCTCGAGTGCTCTTCCAGCTTTACCGACGCTTCCCTGCTTTGGCCTCGGAAGATCTTGTAGCATCTTTGACACTGAACAACAGTATGTTTTCGCTTAAGGTGCTCCCTGTGGGTAAATTCGGTTAGTCGAAACTTCTGCAAATCCAGGGATGGGGGTACACTGTCACGTACTTGAGCCTCTGGATAGTCTTGAAGCCAGGGCCTGCGCAGGCCCTGTAATAGTCATTCTTTGTGGTCGCCGTCGTGGCGCTGTGCTGGATCCCATACTTGATCGGGTTGAGCTTGTGGAAGGGGCACGCAAGGAGTGGCGTCAGCGAACTAGGGCTGTCCGGGCTGCCGTTGGCGTTTCCGAAATCCCTTTCCTCGTCATCGTCCTCTCCATCACCGTCACCGGCACCTTCGCCGCCAGAGCTTGCTCTGCGCCGACGTTTGCGAGGGGTGGTTGGCGATAGCTTCGCACTTGCGGAGGACCCCGGTCGCGGACCATCCGACGAGTGAGGCCCAGAGGCTGGTGAAGTCCCACACTGCCACATCTCAACTTTGGACCGGACTGCAGAGCTGAACGAGTGGTGTAGGAGCGGGATGAGGTAGGCTGCTAGCGCCAGATCTCCGTCCACCGCAGCAATGATGGCGGCGTCGAGGCTGTCGTCCTCCCTGCTCCATTCATCATAGTCTTGGTCCTCCTCGTCCGCCATACACGACTCGCCCTCACTCGGCTCCGATCTTGGTGCCACTTGAACCCCGCGAGAGGATGGGGTCGACCTGGCCCAGCCTCCCATTGCTAGTTCAGGGTCACTTTCCGACTTCCGGTCGCGGCCCGACTGTAGTTGTCTTAGGGCGACTGGGTAAGCTGGGCGCTCGGATGACTGTCGTCGGGACCGGCTGGGGATAGAACTAATCAGGGTTCACCCAAAGTTAGACTGCGATTAAGGAGGTGACTGGTTAAGTTGGAGAGAAACGATCAAGATAAAAATGCATACTCTGAATCCCACTTGCTTTTGCCACCAGGGTCCCTCTTTGCCTTGACAGGATAGTTGCAATCCTCCACGTCCGCCTCTTGCGATGCGGAGCCTGTGCCCCATGAGCTCACTGAGGAGGAGGTCTTGTAGGTCGAAGCGTCTGTAACGGGCGTGGATGACCTGGAAGTCTCACTGGCGGCAATCGCAAACTGAGGGGAAGGTTTCCCCGAGCAAAAGACCGTCTCTTGCGTGGTAGCCACACCTTTCAGCCGAAGGACGCCGGTTAGTGAGGTTTGACCCCTACTTCCCAAGCTGCGAGACATGTTTGCGCCTGTTTATCTGACACAAATGAACACAGTCACCTATTCCACACTAAGCGGTCCAGAAAAGATTTGACAAGTGGTAGCTAGGAGTCACGGCAGACAACTGTGGAAGGGTAAATACATGGTGGCTCGGAGACGGGCATCGTGGCAAGCCCTTCTCTTTAAAACCCAACGGTAGCATTTTCCCACCCACAGTTAAGCCTATCTTGATGTCCACGATACAAGTGAGCGGAGACGCGCAACGGTTGCGCTAGTAAAAATTGTCTACAGCATTGCGTCTTGACGCAGTTGCGACAAAAATGAATGGCCGTGAAAGACGGCCAGCCTGACCGATGTGGTCAACTTGTTCAACACCATAAGGAGGGTCAAGGGCAAAAACGATACTTATAGCACCGACACGGCCAAAAAGACCTGACGTGGTGGTGTGGTGGGTGTGGGATGACGGCAACCCTGCCCCTCCACGTCCAATCAGGGACACTGCAGAAGGTCTCGACGACGAGACCCAGGCCTGCGTCTGCCGATGCAAGGCAGCTTTTCTGCACGCCATGCGATTTCGAGCGATTTGGTCCCGCGCAACTGCGATGGAGCTTCTGTGCAGCGAATCAAATCACGCCATGCTGTCGCCGTTGCGAGAGTGCTCTACTGTGTCAACATATCTGCTTCCGGAGCGGGCTTGGCAGGGCCTGGAGCGAATCCATGCTTCGCCAACAATCGGAATCAAACTGTTCCTCGGCTACTGAAAATCAGTTATCAATCTCTGATGTGAACTGCCCGTTTTTATTCCAAGACCAGCACAGCAGCCTCTCGGTCTATTGCTGTAACGGTGGATATGGCTGATTTGCCAGAAAGTTAAAACGGCCTCGCCTTGCATGTTGATAAATCAAGTTTCAACATATTGAGAAAGCAATATTGACTCAAGCAGAAGTTCACCTCGCATCATAAGCTCGATGGGTCAGACTCAAGATGTAGTCCTAGGCAGTACACCTTGGCCGTGGCTTCCCCAAGTAGAGGTACGCTGAATATATGGCCTCGAAAGGCCGGCCATATCAACGAATCGCAACTTGAACATCTCCTGACCAGACCGTCACGTTGTAGTGTTTTCCTGGGACTGAATATATGCGGAAAGTGCGTTGAATGCCACACCAGTGTGCATCATCTCTGACATATACTCGATCTCAGGGTTGCATCCAGACCGTCGGGGTACTTGGTAGTTTGAAGTGTATTTGCAGAGCCTCCTCACGTGAGAAACACGGTCAGCATGTCTTGGAGTTGCTCGCAGCAGGGGACGCTTGGCCGAAGCTTTGTCCGAAGACAAGCGGGCCGACGTGCGTCTGTTCTGCAGATGGGAAGTCTCATCAGGCGCCGATAGGGTGCCGACAGCTGGGTAGCGTCTGGCCAAACAGCATGAGCGGCCCCCGATTAAACTGGGCGCGAAGAAAGGCCGAGCGAGGAGCGGAAGCATTTAAAGTGTTGCTAGCGTAGCCGCTCGAAGCGTCTCGCCTTGACCATCGCGGGCTGATCGATCTCGGCGATGAACTGGCATGTGACCTGTCTGGTCCATCCAGACCAGGTGGAAGAAAACAATGGCGGGATGTGGACACTGGTTGGCTCACCGTCCGAGCACTCTGAAAAAAATGGGAGTAGTAGTATTAATAGCAGACCAACAACAAATCGATCGTGTTGATGGCATACCGCGGAACATTAAATCGCCAAGGATCGGGTCGGGTCGGTGGGAGGATGTTGTTGTGTGGGGGGCATTTGCACAGACGACGAGCGCTGACGAGGTTTCGAGTTGGAGCCATGGGGCTGCCTACCGTATCGTACAGTACAGTGCGCTGGAATGGGCTTGGCCCCCACTCCACAACAAAAGCCCAACAGACGAGCAGACATCGCGGCCGTCATGCAGCAGGAGGCATGTACACAGTACACCTTGCCGCTAACGGCTGCAGGTCTCACTGTGTTCACTTTACTGTCTCGATTGACTTCCACATTGTCTCCGAGCCCAACCTTGCCTTACCGACCCGACCGTGCAGTTACATCGGACGTCAGCTTCTCGAATTCAACCACGCCTCGGATTTTTGATCAAAAAATCTCAGCCGTTGAACTGTTTCGTTTTACAGGCTGCTGTCTCCGTTGCTTTCTTTTTTTCCCATTTCCCTCTGCGGTCTATCGATATTGATCTGCGGTTTCAAACACAGCCACCTTTGGCCAGCCGCAAAGACAGACCCCGCCCGCTATTGTCAAGCCCAAGCCTGTACCAGCTGCCGCTACCGCGCCCACGAACCAAGCACGATTCGCGACGGTCGAGCAATTCACGAATCGCCTGGCCTGGATACCCAGACCCAAACTGGTGGATAGCGACGACGTGAACTCTGACCGCTGTGACGATAGCTGACGGTCTGACTGTCACTGTCCCCTTCCCATGCCTGTCGCGGCTCTATAGAGACATCTGGGACAACCCGACCCGACGGCGGCGCCCTTGGTGCCCAGAGAGCTCCAACCATGCTTTCGCACCTTCGCTTCCACAGACGGGCTCCCTCCAACCCTACTTCGCCTATACCCGATCAAGGGAGCCCTTGGGAGTCTACACAGGCCCACGAACTCCCTCCAGCGACCAAGGAAACACGCCCATCGACCGATGCACGTCCCCGATCCTCTAATGCCTCCAGCCCACCTCCAATGCTGCCGCCGATACCTCGAGTCACATCCGAGAGTGATCTACTGTTCACAAAGAAAGACGCCCAGCCTTCACCTGCGACATCTACAAAATCACCTCCGCAGCCTCATACTTCTCCTAGCGTAAATGGGGAGAGGGAATCGGGCTTCATGGGTGGTGTTGCCCTACATAACTACCGCCTCAGTCTCAGCCAGCATGCTCGAAAACAGGCTCCCACCTCACCTAATCCGGGGACGACACAGAACCTGCCAGAGAGCGCCCTCTCGCGATCAAAACCGCCGCCTCCCCCCATTGTCACAAGCCGCCCCTCGCAGCAGAAAACTTCGTCTTTTCTCGCCCCAACCGAACTCCAAGGCGCACAGGCAGCTAGCAATAGAAGACCGTTAGGAGCAAGGATGGTGAGCGAACCGATGGCAACTTCAAACCACAAAAGTACTGCTCTGTCGCCAGAGCCACAGAAGCCCAAGAAGGGCCTGCCGTTCCTCAAGAACCCTGTGTCTACGCTCCTGGCACGACGAAGGACGGCGCAACACACCCCTGAAATAGAGCCGGTTCCGAATGATATGCAGAACGACCCCAGGATAAGAGGGACGAGAGTCCACGACTTCAGTGCGCCGCGGCCTCGGCGTATTGTGCCGACGGCTGCAGACCAGGCGGGAGCATCGCCAATTACAGCATCGCCAATCACAGCACCGCCACCGCCACCAGTTGCAGAGTCACCAGTGCCTCACCACAACCCGGCATTCCCCGGTACTTCCCCTGCTACTCAGGCTGTGGAAGAAAATGCACCCCAGTCTCCGGCAGAGAGCATTCGGCCCCAGATTCCAGCCCGTGCTCCTAGTAGGCCCACCTCTATACACCACTCTGAAGCTGCCATGCAAGCCATGGCGTCTGCAGAAGCAACTCGGGAAAACATGTTTGGGCCACCTCTCGACGTCAATGATCAAGTGAGGCGGTTTTCCCTGGAGGAGAAAACATCGCCAGTCGTGTCAGCTCCAGCGATACCACCAAAGTCCCAGTCGAGGATGGCGCCAGGAGCCGGCGCGTCACAACAGCCAAAATCTAGCCCTTCGATCAAGTCCATCATGTCGCGCAATGCATCCGCCTCTGCCAGGTCAGTCCGAGACGGCACCTTGACCGCTCTGCCGAAACACATGAAGAGCACGTCTTCGAGATTCAGCTTCGACATGGCGGGGGCTGCGAAACAGGAAAAACTTCTCGAAGAGCGCCACAGACAGCGGGCCCTGGAGCAACAGGACAACGAGCCTGACGATCACGGGCATCGAGACTCGAGGTTTGACGACCTCGATGATTTCGACTATGATGCCATGATGGATGATGACGGCCTTGAGGAGAGAATTCCCGGTGTTAACACGGACGCCGACGACTATGACTACATGTATGAAGAGGAAGAGATCCCCATGAGTGGCGTCGATGATATGTTGGATGACGAGGAGATGCCGATGGACCCCGACAACGACCAGGAGAACTTTTCCGGATTCGTCTTCCAAAGATCCAATCCGGTTTCCGAATTGACGAGCCCGACTACACCCGGCATGCTCGTTACACCGCGAGATGCTAGTGGCAAGGTGATAGGCTTTGCGGTTACCAAAGACTCGGGAACACCGGGCCTGGAAGGCCAGCAATTACCATCTCCTGCGCTTCTTGACGTCCCCCTCGTTTCTCCCAGGGCCGAAACTGCGGTTTCCGGATTGGGAATTGTTAATTTCCCGGATGATGACGACGAAGAAGTTGCTTGTCCGGACCTCGAGCAGCATCAACCATCTAACCCCGTCATGGAAGCATCCAAGCCTCGCGGCGATGAGCTCTACTACGACGGAGGCTTTGTTGGAGATTTTGCCGATGAGCTGGACTTTGAGACTGACAATCCTGGCGGCGATCCGTTCGATGAGTCCATCTTTGATCTAGACGACACTGACCAATATGGCCGTCCGCTCCCTGGAGTCTTTGCTCAAGTGCAGGCACAACGAGCAGCGGAGAGAGAAGCTGCAACTGTGGATAGACAATCGGATCAGACCTCTCGCACCTCGGAACAACCCATCTTGTCGCATTCACCAGGGACCACATCCATCAACACGGTTTCAGCAAACGTTCCCGCAGTAAATAAACAAATCATCGACAACTCAGCCACAGCCGAGCCGTTTGAAGCAACTGACGAGCCTCCAAAGGGCCCTAAGGATACCGAGCAGAAAGTACTGTCCCCCAATCCATCCCACCAGGATGCTCTCTACCAGGCCGCGCTCGCCGAGGCTGCCAACAAAGCTGCGGCGTCTGGAAAATTCCGTCGGGACTCGCTGTCGCCGCCGCCGCCTCACCCGACCGATCTTCTCATAACCTCGCCCACAACAGTATCCGATGCGCCACTATCTGGGAGGTCTGGCATGGATGCCTTTGTCAACGAGGAAAACTACGAAGACGACATATATGCACAAGACATGGATGACTACGATGATATGGATGGATACGACTTTGATGATGACGATATAGTCGCCGAGGCCAACGCTTCGGCCCTGGCGAATGATTCCGACGGCTTCTATGGGCAAGAGTTTGGTTTCTATTCCAGCGCGCCATCCCAGAACGGCCATCATTCAGGCGGTTCGAGCGGCCAGGTTGCACTAAGCCAGGAAAACCTCTATCAGTACTCTAGTGGCGGCTTCTTCGGGCCGTCGGGCGGTCTCGAGCGCAGCAAAAGTGGACGCATAGCATCTCGGGAGCCAAACCTCACTCCTATTACCGAGCGCTCTGAGTATTCCAACAGAAACTCCATCCTGTCGTTTGGCCTACCGTCGGCAGGCCTGGGCAGTGCGCACCCGGATCGCAGCATGCAGAGCCCAGGTCTAGCCCAACTTGCCATGATGGACGACGGCGACATGTCGCTATCATCACTATTGCGGTTGCGGACACGTGCATTTGGTGGCTCTCAGGCTAGCTTGGTAAGCAGCCGGGGCGAAGGAAGCCCTCGCTCCGAGAGGCCCGCTGACGGTCTCATGTCACCTTGGTCGCCGCCTGCTCAATCTCAGTCCCACGCGGCAGGGCCGCCCAACCAGGGAGTCCACGGGCGAAAGAATTCGGCCCTGTCTACTTACAGCAGGGACTCGGACGCCGGCAGTATATCTGGCAGCCCAACCATGACCATGAACATGTCGTTCCCGACCGCACAATCACCATCATCTCTGATGACACCTTCGAGGTCGCTGTCGTCGCCCTCAAGGCCCCCAGTCAGGGCTGTCTCATTCTCGACTCCTTCATCACATATGATGCAGATGCTTCACTCACCGTCGTCGGCGTTCTCGCCAGGCCGCACATCTCCGGGCGGGCCGACGCCTGATGATGCCAGGTCCCTACGGGTGAGAAGTCCGTCGCTTGACGAGAACCGGATCTCGTTCCGGAGTAATAGCAACCTTGGAGTTGCCTACCCATCGGCGCCTTCCTCTTCATCGCCATTGTCCATGAGCTCGGGGTTTTTCGCTAGCGACGGCAAATTGCCAGAAATGGCTAGACATGGGAACACCGAGATCAGCGGCAGCCAGCCCAACGTGCGACAGGATGATAATATGCAAAACGAGAAACGAAATACCTTTGGAGAGGCTCCATATGCATAATTAGGCTTTAATCACCAGCAAATTCCGGTGCAGCACACAGTCACGCCAGGACCCAGGTTAGCCTGGCAGGTTAGCCCGGACTAATCCTTGTTTTCTTTCTATACAGTATACCTTTTTGGTCTGATTTTGTTAGCGAATAGTCAGCAAGCGGATATCTAGCTAGAACTTGAATAACATTTCCTTTGGCTTTTGCGTTTCACAAGACCTACTCGACATAGTATATGACAAAAGTAAAATCTGCTCAAAAACCTGACCAAGCATTGCAATACAGAGGTACACCTTTGTTGGCTGAAGCTCCATCCATTGGAGAGAAATTAATTCAACGTCCTTCCCTGGCAGCAACTACTTGCCACCAGCGTTGGGCCCCCACCAGATGGCGACATCAGTCGATGGCGGCTCGTTTGAAGTTCAATTTCAGTTGTTGGAGCCAGTGGAGTTTCGACTGGAAATAATTCCGTCTAGTCTAGGTACCTAGGTACCCATATTCCCGCCAATTCCTCTATTTGTAAGCTTTCACCTCGGTTATAATGATGCAAAGGTGATTAGGCTTATAAATCTGGCCGGTCAAGGGTTCGTTTTAACACATGAGAAGTAGGGGCGACATGTCAAATACGACAACGGTAGTGCATGTTGGCGGCTCAGACGCCCCTAGACGCAGACCCT
Organism: Pseudopyricularia javanii; assembly: GCA_031001725.1. Lineage (NCBI taxonomy): Eukaryota > Fungi > Ascomycota > Sordariomycetes > Magnaporthales > Pyriculariaceae > Pseudopyricularia > Pseudopyricularia javanii. The sequence continues at coordinate 12,575 of JARHUK010003378.1, read as the reverse complement.
TTTGGGGTTGATTTTGGATTTTCAGAAAAGGGTCCAACCAATGACTCCGTCGCTTGGGTTTGGGAGCGGACATGCATGAACATCTGAGGTGACGTTCTGGGGGGAGGATAACGACTTTCGAACAACATTCGCAAAAAGGCCCCCAAAAGTCACCACATCTGGAGAGCCAGAGCCAATCGTACTTTCTTACGCCTTTTAGAATTTCAAATACAAACACATCCCATCCTCTAATCAGTTAGATCGTAGCTATGGCTGCACATAGCTTTCATTGCCAACCGAGAGGGTTCCTCGGTCCCAGCCATCCAAATGGGGGCAGGCATGCATCTTAGCCCCATCTTATGTTCGGCTTTGGTTCTCCGTTGAGCTCAAGGTCCGCAAAGTCCCAGACCCAGACGAATCGGCGCGCCGACATACGACGAACAAAGGTTCACTTTTTCATTTCCTTTTTCTACACACGGCCAAGTAGGACGGTGCTTTACCCCGCGCCCCGCCATGGATGGAACGAGGTGGAAGCTTTCATGTGTATCGGTGGATGTTTTCGTTATTTTTTTCTGCTGAGAAATGCGTTTTTGCCATTGCAAGCCACGGAAAAACAGAAAAGGGTCCATCTATAACTGACTCGCTGGAGGAGAGTTCGGAACGTCAGAGTGAGTATATATAGCTTGATTGTTGGCTGCTGTTGTGAACTTGCCTCTAGGTTGTGACATCATACTACCATCAACTCGTATATTTCTCCATATCACGTATCCTTCTAACATCTCATTACCCAACCTTTGAGCTCGTA
>JARHUK010003373.1:7453-31348 GCA_031001725.1 Pseudopyricularia javanii | reverse complement strand
TTAGCTACCTATCCAACTTGACGCATTCCATCAGCTGCCCTAATACCTTGCCCTTCGCATGTACTGAGCCACACTGTCGGGGTTCCGTTATACATTTTTTTGCACTTTTCTTCCCCCAGGGAAACAAAAACTTTTGGTTAGCAGGTGAAGAGCACAGCCCTGGTCACACTGCCAAAGTGAAGACAAAAAACACAATAGAATACAAAAGAGAAAACATTGACTGGTCCTGGGTGTGCTTCGTTTACTTGGCAACACCGATGTAGGCGAAGCAGCGCTTGAAGGCATCAGCCTCGAGGGCGAAGAGACCGCCGTGGTCGAGGAGAGCAGCGGGAGTCCAGAACTCGGGCTCGACGCGCGAGAGCAGGCCGGTGGTGCTGCTCAGGCCCTGGGGCTCCGAAACACCCCACGGGTTGCGGAGAACCATGTACTGGCGGCCACCGAGGATGGCATAGCCCAGGACGGAGTAGGCGTGGTTGGCCACGATGTTGGCACCGCGGAACTGGTCGCCAGTGGCGTAGGTGAAAGCGGTCATCGGGTTGATGGTCTTGAAGTTCACGCAGTTGCGGCGGACCAGGCCGACGAGGTCAGAGGCGTCGTGGCGGTGGCACTCGTAGTACTGGGGCTCGCGGCCGTTGATCTGGGCCATGGCCTTGATGGGGTCACCGCAGTGGGTCTGGGTGATGTCGGGCTGGTCGCTGTTGGTGCCGGTGATCCACTTGGCGAATGCCTTCTCGTAGAGAGACGGCCAGATGTCAGCGCCGTCTGACGAGCGGCAGTACAGCGGCTCGTTGTTGGAGTTGTTCATCGGGATCTCGTAGTTGACCTCGACGACCTGGGTCTTGTTGTTGTTGTCGCCACCCTTGTCGTGGAACTTGATGCGGAGCGTCATCTCCTCCTCGTCGTCCTCGCCGTTGGACGAGCGGCGGCGGTGGCGGCGGCGACCGCTCTCGTCGTGCAGGCGGGTGTCGCGGTTGATGCAGTTGGGGTCGGCCCAGAAGACCGAGAAGAGAGCGGCGATCAGCCAGCTGTTAGTGCTGCAACCCTGCTGGGGGTCGTCGAAGCGGTGGTACGAGGTGAAGGGCCTGGCGGCCATGACCTGGCCCAGAGCGTTCACGTTGTACTCGCGGCCGATGCGGAACTGGTTGACCTCCTCGACCAGGCGCTTGTTGAACATCTGGAAGAAGTAGTCGTACATGTCGCGCCACGAGCCGTTGGGGGGAGTCCACTGCCTGCCCCGGTTTCCGTGGTTTCCGTGGTTTCCGTGGTTGCCGTGGTTGCCATGGCTGCCGCGGTTGCCATTGTTGCCGTTGTTGCCGTTGTTGCCGTTGTTGCCGTTGCTGTTGTTGTTGTTGTCATTGTTGTTGTTGTCGTTGCTGTTCTGGCGGAAGGGGGTGATGAGATCGTTGATGGATCGGGTCACGTCCCTGTTGGTGACGGTGCGGCCAAGCTGGTGGGCGTGGAGAACCAGGCGGAGCTTGCCGTTCTGGAGGTGGGCAACCTTGACCTTGGCGTTGTCGACGTCCTGGAGGCCAATGCGCTCCAAGTCCTTGATGCGCTGGACCCTGGAGAGGTCGGGAGTGATCAAGTCACGCTCGTCGATGATCTTCATGTCCTTGCTCGACAGCCGCTCGGCGCGGCGGTTCTTCTCGTCGAGCCTGAGACCGGCGTACAAGAGCGACTGGTGCTTCATGTCGAAGAGCTCGTCGTAGTCGGTCTGGAGAACGTTGGACATGATCTCGGTGACCTGCACGTTGGACTTGTCGATCTTGCGTCCCAGGAGGGCCTCAACGATGGCGTACGGGTTGGCAGCGCCAACGCAGACGTTCTTGGGGGGCTGGTCGGGTCGGGGGCCGCGACCCTCGTTCATGTCGGCCTCCTCATCGGGCTGGTCGTCACGGCGGACGTCAACCAGATCATCGTAGTCGGGCTCAGCCGTGGCGATGGAGGACTCGCCGCTGCGGACCTGGCTGCCCATGATGGCGTTGACCAGAGCGTAGGGGTCGATGGAGACCTGGCGGCCAGACGACTCAGGGAAGCGGCTCATGTCACCCATGTTGAAGGTTGGTTAGTCGAGCTGGAGAAGCTTGACTGTTGGAATGACTTTGGGGTATTGGTCCCAAAGTCTGTGTGATAGTAGTGCTGTTGGTTGTTGTGGACTTGTGTGAGTGTCTGGGTTGGAAGGAAAATATTGTTGATAGATGGCGTGATGGCTCCGTCTTATATAGTCGTTGGGACAGCTGCTGGTCCCACCGGGTTCCTGTATATTTGCATCTCCAAGGCTCCATCTACCTCCATCTACTCACTCTTGCATCCTAAACATCTTCTCCGCACAGGCACATTAGCCGAGCCATGCCGCAACTCGTCCTTCTTCCAACTCAAAGAGGTTCACACGGCGCAACGCCTCGTGTCTGGGCCCGTCTCGAACAGGTTCGGCGCAGTTGCTCAACACTGTAGCCCAAGGACCCCTCTCCCATCGACGGTAAACAGAATAAGCTTTCCGGGCTCTTGTGAGACGAAGCCCAGGTATCGCACTGTGAGACGCAGTAAACACACAACACCAGAGAAGGATCTGCAGCGTTCGGGCGGCTGGTTTCGTGTTCCATTGGATCCGTCGCGGCTCGATTAGAAGCCTGAGCCTGCATGGAGTAGCAAATCGGACTGCACCAGGGCGGTGCCGTCTTTCCTACGCAGCTAAAGCACACGACAGAGAGATGTTTTGCGTTTACCTTTTACTCTTTGTCAACAAAAGTAGCTTTGGCAGCCTGCCGGCAGTTACCTAACACGATGCATCAACGTACCATACACGGGCTTTGCTCAAGACAACGCTAGCGGTAAAACCTTGATGTCGAAGCACAGTGAAGACCCCTCCTCTTCCCTTTCCTCAAAGCTAAGCTGCAACCAAACATGAGATGAGAGCTTGGCACGAACAGTCAACGCATCGGAACCCACCTCTCATCAAAGCCACCGCGCAGCTTTGGTTTGTGAGCCCTTCCAAATCCGTCAGTGGACGTCCCACTACAGAAAATGGGACGATCCCCGGCGAGTCCAAGCTCCAAAGCTTCTCCGCATCCAAGACTTAGTCCAGACCGTAGCTCTTACAACCGCACAGGGGAACGCTTGGGGAAAAGACAACAATGTCTTCTTCGCGTTGAATACCATTTGGGGGAGGCGTATGCCGAATATAGTTTGAGGATATCCCAACAAAACCACAGTGTCGGTTACGGGGTGCTGATGTTGGGAGTTTGCCTGCTACTTCATGGTAGGGGTAAAATTTCGCATCCCAACGCAGTACTTCGTATTTTTTGATGGGTGGAAATAGTGATCCCAAGCCAAATGCGATAGAAAGTTTGGAAGTACCTCCGTTTATTTATTTTTTGTTACTACCCAAAATAGTATGGCGTTATGGAAACCTCCAGAAGAAGGTACCTGACAGGCATGCGAAATTCAAGGGCGGAAACCATAGTAAAATGTCTCTTGTTTACGCTGAGCTATGTACGTAATACTTTGATGCGTCGTCTCGATGGATGGATTACTTTGTAGATCTCTATGACATCAGCAGAAAAAAACTCAAAAACACATCGAGCTGTTAGTGGTTGGACGTCAAATATCCTTTACTTGCTCAAACCAAAGGCGACGCAGGCGAGCCAGTAAGCGCATCAGCCCGTTCCGTGCTCCGAGTATGCATGCATGCCATCGGTGAAGCGGCTTTGCCGTTAGGGGACCTACCCTTGCCGGGAAGTCTCCCCGCCCCTAAGCCCTACGACCAACAATGGGACGGTCTGGATCCCGCGTTTCTCCATCCTTTCACCTCATGAAGATCCCCGAGATGCCCCGCCCAGCAAGGCCGAGCGTAGCCGCTTTGTTGAAACTGGTCGGTGCTGCGCCCCAGCGGCATCGGGGATTTTAGCATTCGTTCCCCTCAGAAATGCCTGAAAGCGTTGGAAATCGCGAAGAGGGGAAACGGCAGGAGAAAAGTCAATTAGTTCATTGGACCAGACGACGGGGAACGGCGCTTGCTAGCTCCGATACTATGGAAATGTTGGAAGTATGCTGTAGCGTGTTAGTTCGCGTCCAAGCGGGCCGGTCAAGGCATGGAAAGGCGGGCTTAGTGGTGGCCAGCCATGCGGGTGAAAGGACCCTTGAACTGCCTAGTGCAGGTGCTTGATAGCAAACGATTTGTTCCTGGGCGTTCGTAATGTCGCACAGGCAGAGTTCGTGCAAAGATCTGCACGCAGACTTGGGGCGTGTGTGCCCTTTCGTGGCAGAGTACTTGTATCAGCAGCAGGTGGTCAAGGGTGAGATATTCGGAGTAGTGAACTAGAGAGAAGACCATGATAACAAAATAGAAACAGCATCCAACCCCAGCAACAACACATTGGCCCTGCCTTCGTTGCGTCTTCCGCTCAGACTTGGTTGTTGCTCTCAAACAAAAACGTTCTTGCGAATGTAGTCGCGCAGCGAGGTCCTCGGACACTGCGGGAACTTGGCGACATCAACAGGGTCAAAGTACCCGATACCCTGCGGCAAAAAGTAGGCGTAGTCGAGTGCGGAGAGGGTCATGAAGTTGGTCTCTTCATTCGCGGCCCCAGATCCGGCGGCTGCGACATGTGCCCTAAAGCCCTCCCTAGCTGCCTTGACTTCCTCGAGCGTCATTTTGACGTTGATTTCGACCCTGGCGCCCTCCCCACGCACCTCCTCGAAGGCTTCCTTGAGCTGACGCATGGTAAATGTGTCGGAGCAGAAGCGGTAGAAGCCGCCCTTGAGGCCGTAGTCGCTGGTAATCAGCGCCACGCTGAAATGCGCCACGTCCTCCTCGGGCGTCCAGTTCATCCGCCAGTCGTCGCCCACTGTAACATTAATACTGCGCGTCTGACCAGGGCCCCGCACCCACATTGCCCTATCACCCTCCAGAGCCCCAGCTGCGCCGGGGACTGAAAAGAGGGTTTTGGCCAGACAGCCGATGAAAACGTTACAGACGCTGATTGGGGATGTGGCCTGAGCATGGTGCTGGAAGCTGATCATGGCATCATAACTGTGGAAATCTCCAAGCGGAGTGCCCTCCCAGTCCATGTTCCAACTAGCCGCTAGGAAGCGCTTGATTCCGGCACGCTCGGCCGCCCGGAGGAGGAGGAGCTGCCCATCAAGGATGAGATTGGGAAAGGCCTGCCAGGCGCTGATAATCGCCTCGGCACCGGTACATGCTTTGTCGAAGGCGTCCACGTCAGTGTGAGAGACGCTCACCACGAAAGACTCGAGGCGGCTGGAGAGGGACGTGGGTAGTTTGGACGGGCTCCGCCCAAGACCACGGACACTGTGGCCTGCATCGAGTGCGGCTTCGGCGACAAGCTGACCAATGTTGCCCGTGATTCCCGGGATGAGGATGAGCATTGTGTGTTGACAAGGTTGTTTCGTAATCCGTGTGTTGTGCCGTGTCCTTCACGTTTGCTTGGATCCAAAAAGAAAGGTGGCACACTAATCAAATACTAACTCGCAACCACATTTTATAACAAGCTTCAATTTACCTGTATATTTACATGATTCGGCCTCGCCTTGTGAGCACTTCCCGAACACAAGTCTGTTCGCTCGGCCCGAACAACAACAGGAACGGCCCGAGTTCTCATGACCAAAAAAACACACCCTCGATTCAGTGTAGAATACTACTGAGAACAGTTTGTTGTAGCATTGGTTTTTGCATGGTGTCTTGGCTCCGGCCGGTCCGGCTTGGAGTTCCGGCGTTAAGCGGCTTTAAAAGACAGATTGCGCCGGCAAGTGGCACTAGCCAAGGCGTGCCATGATGGTAGCCCTTGTCTATTTACTCGATAACTAAACCCTTCGTCTGCTTGTTTCCCTCCTTGGCGATTTGGTCAATACCCTCCCGGTCGCCCCTTGTGCCGTCGGCTCTCGTGCCGCCTCCACCTTATCATTAGGAGAAGACGGTTCATTGAGTTTTGGGGATAACGGGAATCCTCTTTCGTCCGTAGCGGCGATCCATTGTCGCTCTTCCACCGTCAGTGTGAAGCCGATGCGCAACAATCCGTCCCGGCTGTCGTCCGCTGCGCCAGGAAAGCCGCTCGGCGCAACGCCTGTCGGCGAGAAGAATGATCCGTCTAGATACGTTGTATCCACCGGCGGTAGAGACGGCGGAAGTGTTGGGAGCGACGGAAGCGGCCTGCTAAAGTGTTTTGTGCGGGGACGGCCCTCCGCGTCCTGCATGTCTGGACGCCCCTTGACGCTATTCGCCGTAGATGGCGTTGAGGGGGGAGACTGCAGCTCCATTAGCTTTTTCTCGCGGTATGCTGCTGCAGATGCCGCGGCAGAGGGGGAGGAGCGGCGGTGGTTTCCTCGAATGCGTTTCGAGGATGTGGACACGATGCGGCGGCAGGTGTCATGGTGAGCTACTTTTCGCACCAGGGCGCGGAGGACGGGGATCGTTGATGCGATGATGGTCACGGCCGTTTCGGCGGCCGCCCAGCTGGTCAGTCTGCCCACGTCATCACCCAGGTCGAGGCTCGGGTGGTAGAAAGACGTCATGTATTTGGCCTTGGCGAAGGCGGTTATGGCAGCACTACATAGATGTCAGCAGATCAGTCAAGGAAATCAACGGCCATAGAGAGGGCTGCGGCCATGAAGTGGTTAACTCACAACATGCCAATGCTCATAGCAATAGCCACGCCTATTTTCTCTTTCTTGCTGAGGTGGTATTGCGATGGCGTTTCCTTGGTCCACTTGAGCAGAATTGGCCATGGGAGAATGGATAGGACGATGTCGACGATGCCTGAGTAGACTAGATGTCCAAGTACTAGTTAGCTACCTTCTCCATGAGCGGTGAAAATAGAAGAAGAGGGCGGTGCGCCTACCGCTAACCCAAACACCAAACGTAGCAGCACGTCCCAGAGCACCGCTGTCGCAATGTCCAGCCATGAGCGGCTTCCACTTCTTCTCTATGGGATCACAGCCGGCCCAAAACAGGACTGCAGAGATGCCAAACAGAGTGTTGATGGACAGTATGGCGAACCAGACGAGGCGTTGCCACCAGCCTTCGGTCATGCGGAGAAGCGTCATGGCAAAGGAGGTCTTGGACCAAGACTGTGCCACGATGCCCGTTGTCAGTGACACCATAGATAGGAGCGACACAGCCTCGACGTTGTCCATCGTCAGGGCGAAGTCGGGCGAGCCCAAGCCAATTTGGATTAAGCGAGTTGTGAGAGTCGCATTGAGGACAAGCATAATCTGTTGGGAGGCGGGTCAGCTTTCCCATGCACCTTAAACTCGCAAAGCCAGGACAACTAACCCATGATGCCGATAGCACCGCATCCTCCCACCGTAGCTTGGAATGCGGATTGCTGCTCTTGCAGTATAACCTCATGCCGAGGAACAGTGCAGATATGGACACGAGTACCCACAACACGATCTCGACCTCGTGCGACGCCCGGTCGTCGCCACTGACGGTCGCGTTGAGATCATCGAACTGGAAGATCGCATCCAGGTCCGTGCTGTTCAGAGGGGAAGAATCTGGTATTGAGATGCCCGTCGTGTTGACGCTCGTGTGTGGGCGACCCTGGACACGCTGCTGGAGTGTATTGTTGGCAGGCGCCATGGCTTGTGTATGATATCTCCGTTGCCTAGGACTTGTTTCGTTGCTATTAACCGAACCACCGGAGTGGATACGGCGGCACTGGTTGGGCAAGGTGTCGGCCTTGTCCAGAGGTGGTAGAAAGGCGGATATTTACTAGTAGTATATTATGTCTGCCATGGGCTGACAAGAGAGCTGGAAAGGAGCTAATACCCCAGATGTAAATTTCCGAGCCCGATTAGAAACTGTTTTGGGACAGGTGATGGATCTCGTACATTCGGTGTTGTTGGCAGGTGTGAAACGATTCGGCAAGCCTTTCGGCTATCAACGATGTTGTATTGTTGTCACATACTCAGCACGAAATCAAAACTGCCCTTGCCGACTCTAGCATGATTGTAAAATCCTACTGGAGCCGCAAAGTCGAGACTTGCTCGTCGGATCTTGTCGCCCGTCTTGTGCGTCACTAAGGTTGAGGCTCTTGGGAGCAGCACGGTGATCGGGCTTGATACTTGCCATTTAGGGAAATATCATGGTCGTGGAGGGGACGGAAAGTGGGTTGGCACAAGCACACCACTTCAGCTTGCTTTGCTGTATTCGGTCCTGGCCAGTCATGAGTATGCATCGTTGCTGTATTCGGTCGCGTGTTTTGCTGCTGCTGCTGTTGCTGCTGCTGAAAACCACGTGGGAAGTTCAAGATCCACGAATTCTGATGCGATTCAGTTCGGTGACGTTCTGCTAAAGTTGGAAGCTGAAGATCAGTAAGCAGATGATTGGATGGTACAGACAACATCTTGGTGTGGAAAGATAAAGTCACAGGGCCAATCGCGATGTCTGCAGCCTCATCCCAAGTTCCGCCCCTGCATATCTTGGCGACGGTTTGCAAAGCTTTATTTACCTTGGCCTTGTGGGTGGCGATATGGTATCCCAACTATCAGGCCGTGCTGGAGTATGACCAGTCAAATACCGAAACAGAATGCTTTCCAGTGTGCTTTTGTCTCGGACAACCTTGTTCGGGACGACCATAACCAGTGGTGCCCTGGTTGAAACAGGGCGAGTGTTGAATTTTAAAAGCCCCTGCCAATGTATATAATATTCGAAAAAAAACCTGAATGGACTAAAGTGTATGTTTTGCGTGTTTTTGCGCTGGCCAGGAAAATTCCACCGCCGGGCCAGACAGCGTTGAAAGGTGTGCGCGCCCAAAGGGGCTTCATGACACGGCGCTAGGAAACCATCAGACTGATATGGACATTCGGCATTTCGAGATGGGAGGCGCATTCGAAACGGGGTTATATAGAGTTACACACAGCAAGTCAGTACGTCGGGTCCCCGGTGTGCCGTTGAAGCTGCCAGACTGGGAAGAGAGACCATGAAGAAGAGTACAGCAGAGTGACTAGGTAGGCACAGTACGTATGTAGGCCACTCGGAGAAGACAACAACAACTGGAGATATTTCTCGTTGGTGGCATGCTCATATACATACGTAGATTGACTACACCACGCTAGGTGGGTTCTATATATTTCCCATCACCCTTTGACATTGTGACCGAACGTTGCATTGGGCAAGGGTCCTGTTTTACCGACGTCATCCCAGAAACATCATCAGCCATGGCGACAAGGCAATTCAAATCCAGCTCGATCTTGGTTACAATGTCGTATGTCCATCCGATTCGGCGGCCAACGTTTCATGGGCCACCATCCGACGATTGCACTACCTCAATTTCCCGACGTTGTGCCGATTCCTCACGTCGTGGATCACGTCAAGGTAGGTGAGAGACAGGAAAAGCTGTGCGAGTTACTAAAACCAAGCTTCTCACCATATAATTAAGCTTAGCCCTTAGGGCTACACTTTTTGCCACTCGAAAAGCCCCAGCGGTACCTGCGAAAAAGCTCTACAACGCGCTGTCGTTGTGTACCCACAGGCCCTGGTCGGTACGCAGTAGGGACCGGTTATTTACCGTACCGCTACTACAAAGTACATTCGTGTTACGATCAAGGTATCGGTACCTGTTCTGAGGTAGAGTATCTTGGGTAAGAATATACGCGAACAATCTTGGGTGTCAAAGACGGGGTGAAGTTATGATCGAGATCAATGTGTAAGAACAGATTGATTGGCAAGTTGACTACTGGCGAGTAGTCCTAGAACTAAAGCTATCTACATAGTAAAGAGTGTGGGTTTATATAGTCGTGAGGCTGCGCAGCAGCTTCGTATGATTTTGGGAGGTTTGGGGGTGGTCGGTTGGATTATTTAGTGATCCTTAAGATTATTTACTGATTTCTAAGATCGACCTTGGTCGAAGTGAGATCAGTCTGGCGGTTACGTGACCTTCCCGGTGGGCCTTGTTACGTGCCCGGAGTGGTTGTTTGTCGTTCCCGTATATGAGGGGTGGGCCCCGCCTTGTGTTTCTCCCGTACCGGTCGCGACCGTGGCTGGCTGGTCGTAACAATTCGTCCAAGGCTTTTTTGAGTCGGGAAGCCCCTTGCAACGCGGGCAGGCATTCGCAGTATAGCAAAAAAAGCAACCAGACCGGGGCTGACTACTAAACGATATTCAAATACGGACAATGCTAAACCCCTAGAAAATATAGATCGCGCCTACAGCAAACATTTTTCTTATAGTATTAGGCAAGATGATTTCCCAGGAAAGGGTTCTTTCAAGCTTTGTAATCATATACCGAGACTCAGGGTTGAAGCAACAAGATCCCCATTCCCAGGGGAACTGTACATAATATCGTGCGTACTTCATAGTAGTGATAAAAGTTTCAAGGAGGCCGATCTCCGATTAGACAATTTGCTCGGACGTGGTACGTGGCCTGGTCTACCTGGTCGAGATCTTGGGACGGTTGGTGGGCGGCAAGCTTGTTCTTTGTCCTTAAGGGGTACGAAAAGCGTCAAAGCTGAACTATAGGACGAAATGGCTGCCGAGGTTACGTTGGAGCCTGTTTTCGAAAAGCCCAAAAGCCTGTTCGCCTTAAAATTTGCACAATTCCTAACCAAGGCAGCAAGAATCAACCTGAGTCTAAAATGTAGGAAGATTGAAATTTCTAACCGGAATTAGCATGCCTTCGCAAGGCACCAAGCATCTGTCAAAGTCTTGATCAAAAATCTTCAGCTCCAAACTCTCCTCTCTACTTGCCAATATTTCCGGTAAGTGGGGGATTAAACAACCCGGGTTTGCGATGACCACTATAATACTAGCTATGTGTTGTGTGTTATGCCGGCATGAGTTTTGTTTAAAATCGTGAAAAAAAAGAACTGGGGCATTGCCCAAGGTTTTATCAGCATGTTCAGTTTATAACCCAACTTGCTGGAAAAACAAGCATATCAATCGTATATTCATAGCTCGAGCCAAACTAGTAGGGCGAGCCACCCTGCGCTTGGCAACCAATATATCTACTACTACATAAAGATATGTTCTTACACGAGCAACCACAATCCGTTTACCACCATGTGCAGAGATAGCCAGTAGTGTGAGCCCCTGTTAACCTGTCGTTCAATCAAACTTACGAGTCATTATAAAAATTTCCGCCTTGTGCCAGTGCTGTCAGATGCTAGCGTTATGCTTGTCACGACAATGCATGCCGATGTGCTCGCTGAACTCTTTTACCCCTCACGAACGTGTAAGTTGGCAGAGTCGTTCCTTAGCTAGTAACAAGCTTGCTTGCATGGACTCTGCTCCGAGAGACATTTGTGCAGGACATGTCACGTTTTACAGACCGTTGTTTATTGGGCAGCATGATTTCCTCCGTACTAGCATAATCTCCATGACAATTTCCGCTCCCCTTCTAGACATGAACACGCCTGATCGCGTATGATGTTGACGCAAATAGGCAGCCATACTTATTAGGAAATAAGTTGAAGCCGACACCGACAACTTCCAAGAGGAGGTCATTACATGGTACATACTTTATGTCAGACAGGAGTATGATGGGGAAATTTTAATGGGCTTAATCCCTATGCACCTTGGTTTGCTGACTGCCTAGAAGAAACCTCAGAAGTATTGGGTCCGAGGATTGTCCCACTTCAACCATCAGCAACATCGTCATTTGCCGTTGCCCAATATTTAGGTACTGTATCTAGGTACAACACATACGTATTTATCGTTTTTCATTGGAAGCAGGCGCCGTGTCCTTCGCATGGCGTTCCGACGTTTGTGCCGTACAGATTTTGCAATTTCCATGGCCTCTGTCACTGTATGTAACTACCATCATATCTGTGTATGACCTGATGCACTTGGAGCTTAGTACTGCTGTCTTGATCAAGACAAGCACAAGTGCCGCGCCGGCTGCCACACTGAAATGTAGGACTAAGCTTCGTTGATCTCAGCCCAGGCTGTAGCAATTTCCCCTCAAACGTACGAGAACCATTAAATGGTAGTAGGCCCCTGATCGACTTGCTCTTCGCAACACCACCCAGTACACCAATGTCAGTGGCAACATCAACGCCACTAGCCGCCGAGTGAGGTGTCCGTTATGCTAAAATTAAAACCATCGCACGGCCCTAGTGCGCATTGTGTACCCCTCTAGTCTAGATGGAAATAAATCACCACGAAAAACACCACGAACTCGTGGGCATCCGCACATCTAAAGATGCTAATCCAGTGTCCAACAGTCTGGCCTAAAACACGATAGATCCTTCTGCATAGTATTGCCACCTTGGATAGTCCTTGGCTAGATACCGTAGCCTTGATACGTACATCTTGACCATTCAATTATGTGGCAAGAGGAAAAAGATCGGACGGTTGAGCTTCGACCTCTGAGCTGCGCGTACAGTCGGCCACGGCAGACCGCGTCGCCGGTACCGTCTACCAATCTCAATCGCAGCCTAGGACCGCACGAGCAACATGCCAAGAGAAACCACCGAGCTTGCACATGCACCGACGTCCCGGGAATACTCTGTAGAGCCAAAACCCACGTACTTTACTTGGCTATTGCTTAGATGACAGGCGCCACGCACACGAATCCATCTCTATAGGCTTCGGGCGACGACAGTGCTTGACTGGGCGACAGTGTTGGTACGCAAGTGTCCGGAAACCCGTACAAGCATGGAGCATCGATTCCGCTGACATCTGTCAACACGTCTGCCAGCAGAGCGTGCCAAAAAAATGCGCAGACGCGGGCAACACTCGGCCCCCAGCCATGGGAGCACCGACCCGATGCGCCAAGACCTTCTCAAAGGAGGCGAATCCGGCATCAATACTTAACCTTGTGTTACTGCCCATGCCTTGGTATCAATTTATTCGGTCAGCCATCCCGCAGCCGGTGCTGACAAGAGAGCCACTTTCAACTTCCTACTCAGTCCTGCAACAGTCCTTGCTTCGTCGCAGGGCACCTTCTTCTTCTTCTTCTCACTCGCTACTTTCTTAACCCCAACGAAGAAATACAAGAAGACGAGACAGGCACGGAACAGAAGACTCTCATCATGCATCTCACTCGCAGCCTTCTTTGGGCACTCCCACTAGCACTGCCCTTTGTGGCCGCAGAGATCGAAGATGTTGGCGATCAGCCGCGCAAGCTCGAGTATACCATCACCTGGGAGAAAGGGTCTCCGGATGGCTTCGAGCGTGAGATGGCCATGATCAATGGGCAGTTTCCTGGCCCGGTCATTGAGGCAAACCAGGGTGACAACTTGGAGATTGTGTTCAACAACAAAATGCCCTACAATACAACCATTCATTTCCATGGTATGTTGCCCAATCCTTTTTCCTTTCTTTCTTGCTTTCTTTCAATTTAGCCCCTGCGGTGAGATAAACGAGACTGACCATCCCTGCTTGGAAGGTATCGAGCAAACTGGCACGCCTTGGTCGGACGGAGTTCCCGGTCTCACTCAACGGTATATTCAGCCCGGCAGAAACTTCACGTACAAGTTCAAGGTCGACCAGTACGGCAGCTACTGGTATCACGCGCACGCGCGCGGGCAGATCGACGACGGTCTGTACGGCGGCATCCTCATCCACCCCAAAGCCGATACTCCGGACCCGTTCAGCCTGATATCCCGTAGTAATTCGAGCTTGAACGAGATGCGGGCAGCCGTGCGCAAGGTCCAGCCCGTCATTCTCTCCGACTGGCGGCACATCACATCGGTAGACGCATGGCAAATCAACACCAACTCCAAGCTCGAGACACCTTGCTACGATTCTCTCCTGGTCAACGGCAAGGGACAAGTCAACTGCTGGTCGCGGACTAAGATTAACCAGCTTACTAACGGTATCCAAAACCGTTTCTTGCAGAGTGCGGACCAACCGCGGCAGATGACGGACAAAGGGTGAGTGAGCTTCCGAACATGCTTTCTGCTACCGATTTTATTGACAACAAATGCAGATGTCTTCCGGCGAAGGCTGTTCAGCAGACATTTGCACGCGGCATGCCGGGCAACCTATCAGCCATACCCCCGGAGATATTCGACAAGTGTACACCCACCCAGGGCCAGAACGCCATCATCGAAGTTGAGCAGCAAGCCGGCGCAACCGACCACTGGCAAGCATTCGACTTGATCGGCACATTTGGTCTTGTCACTGCTACTGTCTCGATTGACGGGCACCCTATGTACGTCTACGCTGTTGATGGCGGCTACATTCAGCCACAGCTGGTGCAGGCCATCTCAATCAGCAACGCAGACCGCTACTCTGTTTTGATCAAGGCCGACACACCTGGTGATTACACCCTCCGCGTGGCCTCCAACTCCATCATTCAGATGGTGAGCGCTGTGGCTACTGTGCGCGTGCGTGCGGCCAACAATACCGCTCCAGGAAACACCAAGCGCGACACAGAGACCCCAACTCCCGTTGATGGAGATTCCCTCCAGCCAACAAAGGTTCGCCGACAGCAGGGCGGGGGCGGTCGTGGCAGCAGTACTTCAACACCGTACATCAATGACGTTGGACAAGCAGCTGCTCAGAACGTGCAGTTCTTCAGCCTGACCAACCAGCGTCAATACCCGGCCGAGGCGATCGGGCAGACCGTGGCCCAGACGTTCAAGATGCAGCTGCGCCACGACGGCAGTGCTTACAAGTGGGCGCTCAACAACACCATCTACCCGCTGACTGCTGACAACGCAACGCCGCTGCTCTTCCATCCCGTGCCGAATAGGCAGGACGGGACGACTATCACCACACAGAACAACACCTGGATTGACTTGATCTTTGAGTCGAACGTGATACCCAACCCCCCGCACTCTCTCCACAAGCACGGAAAGCACATGTATCTTCTCGGCTCGGGCCAGGGCAACTTCACCTGGAACACGGTTGCTGAGGCCGCACAGGCGAACCCAGGCCGCTTCAACCTGCAGAATCCACCCAAGCGCGACTCGTTCGAAAGTGCCCCGGCAGTTCTGCAGGCTAGCTGGATTGCTGTGCGCTACTATTCGAGCGATCCGGGCCCATGGCTGATGCATTGCCACATCCAGACCCATCTGGAGGGAGGCATGGCTATGGCAATCCAGGACGGTATTGATACTTGGCCTGTTGCCCCTGCAAGCTATGTCAACTATTCCTGAAGGAAAGTGGATATGGTATAAATCTAGGCCGGCTGGTCTTGAATGGCAGGATCTGCGGATAATATACGTCTGACTCTTTTGTTGATAATTTGGCTTGTCTTTTGTTTTGTTTTTCTACACACACATTGGTATGGCGTTCCTAGATGGGCTACTAATATGGATATAATCGGAATGACTGAAATAGTTAGAATGCTCTGGTCAACTAGGACTGGGTGTAAAATTGAAGATGTTTTGGCCTGAATCTGTGTACTTACCTACCTACAGCACCTACCTAGCTGGGTGCCGAAGATTTTGCATTTGACATTGTTATATTTGCGCCGCCGTATCCTGTTCTACCATCGCGGTCCATCATTGACTTCGCGGCGATGTCAACATTGTCAACATTGCTGCTGTAGTCAGGCCAGGTTTATGTCATAGAGCGTCATATGGCAAGTATTCTGTGGGAGTAAAGCTGCTCTCTTTGAGAGTATGAAGGTGAAAGCTCATATGATGATCAAAGCCAGTAATTATTTGGGGCGGATCATCTCTGTATTTCAGGGCGAGTCCAAGCAACGACAGCCAGCAGTCGAACAAAGTCAATAGGCACAGTCTATAGTAGCCACACATATCGCAGGCTGTCAAAAACAGAAACCAATCTCACATGTGAGGAGTCAGACAGAGATGAAGCAGGAAAGAAGAGAGAAAGTATCCCGAAAAATCAACGGTCAACAGTCACAAGCTAGCTTTCCCCTCCATACACAAGAAGCCTCCTACCATCACCCTCAGGCCTCGGAATCCACCCCAGCTCCCGTCGCCAACCAGCGCCGCCAGCGCAGTCCCGACAGCAACCGCCGCCAACAATAACCCTCAAGATACCGCAGCGTCTACACCTCTGCAGAACACCGTGTGATGGCACATCCCGCACCCCTGAATCCACTGGAGTGCTGGTGCGGGTAGGGACGACTGTGAGAGAGGACCCTGGCGCATTGTAAACTATGCTGCTGTTGCCATCCTCAAAGCCGCCCGACCAGCTTGTAGGCTCGGGCATAGTGGCGTGTCCGTAGTTGATGATGACAGACACTGGATTCGCGGATCGCTGCAGGGCAGGCACTAGGTGGTGGGATATGTAGTTGGCCACCTGGGCCTCGCGGGCTGTCACTGCGTCAGTTTGTGGTGCAGGCCTCAGTGTTCGTCTCGGGGAGCTGTGACGCTGCCTGTGGTGTCGGCGGTGATCTGGTGATTGGTGTCGGCGGTGCGACGAGTAGATGACTTGGGGTGATTGCGGCGTAGTTTGATATCTTTGTGCCATGTGTTGATGTCCCTCGCTGTAGGAGGCGGGGGCATCTGTTTCGGCGGCATCGTGCCATGTCGACTGATAAGTGTTGGGGAAGCCGTATTGATCGCTCCAGTAAGTGTTCATTTTCCAGTTCGCGGTGGATGGAGCGGAAATTTTGCCTGGGTATTTTATGTTGGGCCTGGTGCTTTTGGGGTTTGTTGCTCGTGTTTATGGATACATTATTGATACAAGAAGTAAAAGGAAGATAAAACAACCAGAGTAAGGACCATATAGCGGCAGTGCGATGTTATATGTATTATAGAGAGCGGTAAACTAACAGTTACCAAGCGTTTTCGGAGCTACCCGGGCTTGAGCCGGGAGAAAACAAGATATCGTTCGTACGCGGGAACAGAAGCACTGCAAGGACGCGCGAAGATGCACAACATGTAGAGGCGGCGAGGCAGAACGTGGCAGGTGATACGTGACACATTATGCACACATGTTTCTTGTTCTCTGTAGTGAATCATCGAGGGAGACAAACAAAGACTCATATCCTTTCTGCGGTCAGCTCCAGGCAGCCATCTTCCAGTCGTTGCACAACGGCGTAACGTCACTCGAAAACCACCAACTAAATTTGCGAGTGCTGTGTAGTCTGTTGGAGGTTCTCGTGTGCTAAACTCAGCCTCGATGTTTATGGGAGACCCATTGCGGTTAATAATTGATGACTTGCATGACGGTGAGATCTGCTAACTCTTCGGAGGACGGTGTTGAAGTTTTCATGCTGTCCTTCGGCGTGAGCATCGAAAATCCAGTGACCCCAAACCAAGACTAGTGGACGATTAATGTTCAAGACATGGGTGAGATGAAGGGGGGTTGAAGTAGCCGGGGACCCCGCGATGAAATATGAACCTGTAACATCAGCAAGGCCTGTACCGTTGTCAGCAGGTAACGAGACAGCTTTGCGCAGTAATTGCATATTAGTACAGGTGCTCGTGGATGATGCATATCCAGTCCACCGCCCGATATGCATCTAAGATAGTTAATGATAAATTATAGATTATGTGCCAGGAGTAATATGCATATCTTACGCAGAATCGTCAAGAAACAAAGGAAAATAAAATAGCTGCCACCTAGGGGGAGGCGGTCCCAATCTAGCTCGGTGCTTTGAGCACTTCCAACAACGGCATGTCAAGCACATCCCAGTTATCCGCATTCTCCGGTGTACCAAATGGCACCAGCGCTGCAAGCCTCAGCCGGTATCGCCCTGGGCTGATGGTTGAGCCGTTGGCCATCTGTCCGAGCCACCAAAACGACTGCCCGTAGCTGCCCACGGCGGCGCGGGGCACGTACCGGATCGGCAGAGCAATCGTGTTGTTGGCACGCATCCTCACGGGATCGAAGCTGCCCTGGTACACGGCGTTAGCGTACGATGCTACGCTGCCGACGTGCTTTTTCTGTCCAATGACGGGAGGGTACCGCCACTCCCGCTCCGTATACGACTCCTCGAACACGTCCCACCGCAGTTCCGCCGACGCATACTGCAGCCGCACGTACGCCTCGGGAAAGTCAGGCGACGCTGGGTCCAAGCTAAATGTGGTGTTGGGCTTGACCGCCAGGGGCACGAATCGAGAGGTCGTTGTGATGTTGCTCGGAGTGATGAACATGGCGCCAATGGCGCGGTGCAGATCCGCGCCCAGACCCATATACGGAACATTGAGGATGTCGCCGTTGGATGACTGCACCTCGATCGTTCCGCCGTACAGGGGAAGCTTGCTGGGGTCGAGTCCTGACGGGGGAGCAAAGTTGAACTGCGCCGTCTTGGTCTCGCCCGGCTGCAGGGTGAACGAGCGCGGGAGGCTGACGTCGACGGGCATGGAGAGCGGACCACGCGCCATCACCTCCTCAAACCAGGCGATCCGCGGCGTACCAAAAACGGCCGGGTCGGTGTTGAATGTCTCCATGCCCGCGGAAGGTCGCACGGCAAACGTGTAGGAAACGGGAGCATCGCCGCGGTTGGTGATGTCAACCTTGTGGTAGCGCTCAAAGTGGCGCGTGTCGTTGAGTGCAAAGCGGGAGAGCGAAAGGCCAGTGGTTGCGTCAAGGACCTTGACGGCGTCAATTATCCCTGTGCCGACTTGACTGACGGGCGCTATGCCACTGAAATTGCGGCCTGACTCTGTGCCGTCATCCCAGGGCACGGGCTTGCCAGAGGCTATGAGGCGCATGGCCAGATCGCGAGCGAAGCCCGGACCGTTCGTCTTGCGACCACCATGCTGGCTAATATAAAGTGCAGCTACGCCTGCGACATATGGACAGGCCATCGATGTGCCCGACTGCGTGGCATAACCACCATTGAAGTAGAGTGAGAAGATCTGCCCGCCCGGCGCCGCAATATCTGGCTTTATGCCCAGCTCGTTCGTGGCGCCCAGACTGTTGAAGCCGTTGGCCACACCCCCATAGGCATACGGAACGCCAACGACGCTGTCATGTACGTCAAGATTAAAGTCGACAAGCACGCGGCCGCCGGCACGGATGGTCTCGACGATGCGCTCGCCGTCCGCTCTGGCGATCATGGACATGTTGCTGCGAGCAAAGATATCCTGGCCGCCCGGAATGACAACAGGCTGCTCGTTGGTGTAGAACACGATGTGACGGGCTCCCTTGGCCTCGAGGTTGCGCTGCTTGACGGAAAAGTTGCAACCTCCTCGGCGGACGAGCACCACGACACGCGAGAGGTCTATTGTGTTGTTGGGTAGGGCCTCGCAGGCGTCAGCCGCAATGTTGATGTCAAGGCTGGATGGCCATATAGGCCAGCCGTTGACTTCTGAGGGCGTCCAGGCCTCGGTTACGCGGTATGCAATTTTCTCAGCAGTGGTGTCATTCTTGCTGTCCGTCAAGGTGGCCACGAACCGCGGGACCGCAATGGTATCTGCCATGATCGAGGCGACTGCAACGACGTTTTCACCCGAGGAGCCGGTGCTGGACGAGAACGCACCGGCCTGGCCATCGTTGCCTGCCGAGATGGTGACGACAACGCCCCTCTCGACCAGGCGCGAGGCGACCAGGGCCCAGGCGTTGTTGGACCAGCCGTTCAGGCCGCCAATAGAAGACGTGATGATGTCGGCCCCGTCCTCGTATGCGCGGATAAAGGCCTCGATCAGGGTTTCTTCATCGGTGCCCGAGCTTTGGCTAAAGACCTTGTATCCCAAGAGCGTGGCCTCAGGCGCGACACCCATGACCAAGCTATCCTTGCCGGCGATGATGCCGGCGACGTGTGTGCCGTGACCAATTTGGTCCATGGGGTCTGTGTCAGGCTGCTTGTCATTCTCGGGCCAAAACCCGTCACCCACGAAATCGTATCCCCCAGCGACTTTGTTTCCAGGGCCAAAAGCACCGCCGAGCGCCGGGTGTGTGTAGTCGATTCCAGTGTCGACAACAGCAATCGTGACACCCTTGCCAAAGATCCCCCGAGCATGTAGCTTGTCGACGCCTGTCATGTGGTGTACCGAGACGCTGCGCGCATAGTCTTCCTCGGCTCTGCTAAACTTGGTGCCAGGTGCCGGTCCGTCCCCACGCATCACCATGTCGGGCTTGACGGGGTCAAGCATGATGCGCTTGCTTTGCCATGCCTGGCCAACGCTCTCGAGCGCCGTCAGGCTGTCGACATTGTCCTCGTCCGCCTCAACCGCCACACCCCTGAAGATGTCGCTGTCGTAGACCTTGAGTACCTTGACACCAGGGAGAGACGAGGTCAGCGAATCGGCGGACGCCCCTTCCTTGAGCTCCAAGATGAACCTCTTGGGCGCCGCCGCATTGTTGGACGGGTCGCCGAGAGTGGTCGCCTGTGGGTCAACGCCGTAGGCAGCGTTGTTGCGGATGTAGCTATGTTGCGATGCTGATGGCAATGATGACGCCGTTGCGAAGCTTGTACCAGACCCAGTGGCCAGGTACAGGGCCGCCACCCATAGCGATTGGAGACGCATGGAGAAAGCAGTAAAGGAGACGGAGTTGGAGGAAGCAGAACGAGTGACACGTTCCTCCAGCAGTATCACAAGGAACAAGCTTCGATGGCGAAGCAGAGTTGCAGATTGTACAAAATATAGCGTAGATATTTATCCATCTGGAACATTACCCAACCCCCCCTTGCTCGATTTCCTTGCCATGTGTACATACACGTACCTCGCTTTCACAAGTGTTGAATGGACGCCCGGGTTGCATGCCAAGAAATGACCACTCCTTGAACGGGGCCTGACCGCCGCTTTGCCGTCTCTTGGGGCGCCTGCGGGGCGGTTCGGCTGCAGAACCAAGGGTTGGCGGCAGATCATCTACAAGCAATTGAATGGGCGAAAGAGGAAGAAAAGAGACGGCGGAGTCTGGCAGTCCCTGTACACCGTATAAGCAAGCGGCATGTCTTAGCCCGCATGGCCTTCTCGAGGCGCGCCTCTGGGTAATTACGATTTTCCATCCAAGCCGTCCACGCTATGCAATCAAGCGCGTGCTGCATTGTCGATCATGTATATGGTAATTTGTCAGGGGCTTACGGATGGATGCGGGAGATGCCCTAAAGATGGGGATAAGAAATGTAGCAGGGGAGAAAATATACCAAGGGAGACAGACGTTTTTGCTTTTTTTTGTCCCCCCGTTCCGCGTGGCTCTCTGTCTTCAAGGTCTGGTCTTCTGGTTGTTGCCAGTTTGAGCCGTGATCAAGCTAGCTCAGGCTCGGTTAATTATAAAGCCCGAGTCGCACCGTAACGGGCAAAGGCACGACGTCCTTCCTATTCGGTCATCAAGACGGATCTTGTTTACTGAGAGTTGGGGCCTTGATCCTGTTTTCCTTAGGCCCGCACAAAAGGTTACCTGCCTAAAAGGACCTGGAAGAAACATGAAGCCTATTAGTGCTTTCGGAAGACCTCGTATATCTACAGTATCTGTATGTGGTTGACAAGATAGGATGCTCATAACACCCAACATCTCAGCTCTTCTGCATAATATCATGTACTCGAAATTCGGATGCAACCACCCCGTCAAATCACTGCAAGGTCCCATCTTGGAATTCGTATTCGCAAGAATATCTAGAAAAAGACGAATGATGATAGACCCACGCCTCTGACTTACCATATACTCGACACTGTCGTCTCGTCCCCCCTCCCGAAACTACGTTACAGTCAACCCGCCCGGTAAAGCATCCAGCCCTAAATCCAGGAAATCTTCGGTTAGCAGGTCGCATTCCATGCAAACAGGGCAGGCTGATTCACACTCACAGCCATCAATATCCTCCCCAACAAAGTCGACCACCTGACACTTGTTCTGCTCCACGATCCTCTGTGTCTTCAACATCGGCGCGCTGACATACGTGTGCGCATCCATGGCCCTCTGCAGCGAGTCCCCCTCCCACCCGAACAGGTAGTCGGCATGGTGACTGAACCCCGTAGCGTCGCCACTGCTCCACACGAACGGCTGGCCCCCGTCTTCTGGCCACTCGTCCCTGTTCTGGAACTGCCGCGTGTCCCACACCGTCTCCAACAGGATCTGGGGGATCCTGACCGGGTGCGTCGCCGGACACGGCCCGCCCGACTCAAACGTCCCCCGCTCCGGGTACGCAACATGGTCGCGGTGATTGGGCGAATCGACGTTCACCCCGTCCCAGCACGTCGGAAAGCGGTGGTTTGCCATGATGCCCAACCGGCACGGCGCCGCTGGGAAGTCGACCGTCTCGGGCGCGCGCGACGCCTGGCTATCCATGCACGTGTAGGTCAGCTGGCGGAAGGCACGCGCCGACTCCCTGTCGCGGTATCCAACCTCTCCCACCAGCATGCGGAAGCCAGGCTTGAAGGCCGTCACGTTTGAGCGCTGGGCCGTGTCGAAGAGCGCATCCGACATGTAGTACACCACCATGCCCCCATTTGTGCCCTCCATGCCGGCCTGGGCTAGTTGCGGCACGCGCTTGAAGGTCCCATTGCGCGCGCGGAAGTAGAGCACTGCTGTCCAGTAGTTGGAGAAGTCCTCGGTAAATTGGCAGGTTGTGCAGTTGGACAACTGCGCGAGGTCGTGGGTTTCTGGATCCATCGAAGCTTGGAAGGAGTTCTGCAGCGTGTTCTGGTCAGTGTTGGATAGCTGTGACTTTTCTCGGAGTCCTTACCCCTCCGATGATCTGGTGAAGGTGAGTTGATGGTGTCTCACCCGGATTCACCAGCGGATCAAGGCGCTGAACTGTAAGCTGAGAGCACCCAAAGCGCAAAAGGGCGCTGGCCGGGCCACATAACCCAATTACTGCGGCAATCACAGTCAACTTCATCCTTGCAAGTATGTTGAGTGTTTGGTATTGTCAGGAGACCAAGTCAATCCGCCCAAACACAGGTGAAAGCCTGGACGTGACGTACTTTTGATCCCCATCATCATCCCTTAGTGAAACTGGCTACCGAGGCCAAGAGTTGCCGCCAATTTGCAAAGATATTGCCATAAAGGACTGTGAGCCTCTGCGCCGACATGCCGGCTGCAAGGAGATTGCGGATAAAGTGATGAGTATGGTTGCTGTCTCGGTAGATGATAACTACCGGCTTCTCAACTGGATATCTGCCGAAAGCGACTAACCTTCAGGTTCCAGGAACCAGACCGGAAGGCAAGGCCTCGGCTAGAGCAACGCATTATAATTAACTTGTACAATACATGAGCTGGCACGCTTGCTAACTGATATGAAGGCGCAGGTTTCTGCGCAAACATTCTAGACCTACTTCACTTATCTGACTTATATGACTTATCTACCAGTTGCATTTTCGGCCGTATACACATCAACCCATCACAATGAAATACGCCTCCTTATCTTTCTCACTTTTTGCACTCATCGCACACGCCCAGCAGTATCCTGAGTGCACGAGCGACCTCGTTAAAACAGATAACTGCGCTGCCGTCATCAACCCGGCGGCGTGCTACAACCAGTTCCGCTGGAACTCACGAACGCTCTCTTGTATAGAGGGTAACAACGATGCGGACAGACGACGAAAGGTGAGATGTGATGTAATGCAACAGAGTATACATGGAAGCTTTCAGGCTGAAAGTTCGACTGACCCTTTCATACACTATAGGCGTGTGCATGCTGCTCATGCGTGGGCACCGTGATGTGCAACTGGGTCACTCAAAACAAATTCTGCATTTAGATAGGCAAATGAAATACTATGGCAGCCGTTAGCTTCATAAGCTTCATGCAATTCGATCAAACATTTTAGACTAACAATGTACTTCGGCCATGACCTCTCACCTCCAGTCACATTACCTCTTCCTTCTTGCAACCAGGAAATCAAACCGTTCAGCAGCAAGGGTATCAGCTCGAGCATTACATTTTTACATATCCGTTCTGTCTAACTTTATAAACTGTTTATTCTTTGAGCTATGTAACGAGGTACGTAGCTTGATCGTTCGAAAAGCTACATTTTACTTGGCTGCTCTAAACTGTTTTGATTATTCATTCTTCCAATAGATTTGATCTCATTCTTATTTCTGTTTCTGTTAGGGGCACTCAAAACCTTTGCACTAGGGAATATGACAAGAATACCACTCTTTCTTGCAGAAGACGAAAGCAA